>PVJL010004331.1:0-132311 GCA_004026885.1 Lyroderma lyra
TAGGGCAGACACTAGGTGGCGCTGGGGGTCAAGTTTTGGGGGAGAGGGGGCTGTTTGTTTCTTGTTTCTGATCTCCTACTGTGTTTGGAGGCTATGCGCATATCTCCTGGGGAGAGGCCAACAAAAGCCTTTGCTGGGGAAAATCAGTCTTCCCAGCCCTGATTCAGTACCTGGCTGTCTAAAGGCTCACACTGCTTTCAGAACTCTGGGGTGCACGAGGAAGTGCCCGCTCCATAAGTCCAAAGCTGTGGGCCTGGCCTGAGGCAGCAGGGTCGCCTTTGCAGCAGGCTGGGAACAGGAACTGCAGCCCTGTGTAGGTCTCCAGGGGGCTTAGAGCTGGGGTGTTATCTTTGCAGTTCAGAGTCCTCGCTCAGCCCTTCTACCACGTTCCAGAGGCTGGCTCCCAAACTCCTTCCGTCCCCCGCTCCCCAGTCTCTCTCCCCTCCCCCAAACTGCGCAGCTCTGAATAGTCAGCAGGGATCGCGTCCCGCGTGGTCCGTCTCTGCTCCCTTCCCTCTCCCGGACTCGCCCCTTTCTCGCCAGCCTTCAGGTTTACTTGCGATTTGTGGATTTCTCAGCAGCAGGTTTGTCGCTCAGGGTCAGCTTTCTTGGCTCCTGGTCGGCCGTTCAATTGTGTTTTCTGGGAGAGGCTTTAGGGACCTCCTCTCCAGTCGCCATCTTGTCTTCTCCCCAGATTAAAATTTTTTCTAATTAATTACTGTTTTTGATTCCAAATTACTAAAAGATTTTAATCAGGAGTAAGAGTTTGCCTTTGGTTTTACTTGAACTTTGAAAGAATTCTCTTACATGTCACATTCCTAGGAATTTTGGAAATGCCATGTTTGGGTAGGATTATCTCTTGGTTAAGATCTGAATATATATATTATTGCTATTTCCTCAATCTGCTTTTAAAATGCCATAAATTATAGAATAAAGCATCTGAGTTTCCTGATGTTCATTTTATATTCATCTCAATTCTGAGCCTCAAGATCCTCAAGCAAAGGCAGCCAGTTACTTGGGGATGATGCACATGACATGCCTGAGTCATCCCGATAGACACTGAAGCCATGCCCAGTAGTCTGTGCCAGACATGTACTAAAAAAGGAACAGAATAGCAGTGTCAAAGAAGTGCTATTTGGAAACAACAAATGGAAATGGAATGTGTACAGAGTTCTCCCACAGATATGATGAAGACAAAGGAAAATATATGTGAAGTTTGGCTAATTCAATCATATATCAATATCTGAAAGGAGTAGCTGAATTAGATATACACCACAGGCATATTTTTAAAGATCTTGTAAATTGATAGCATTCATTTAGTATATGTTCTTAGGCTTCATATAATTATCACATTAAAAATTAAAAAATTACTTCATGGGAGAAGTGTCTGTTTAGTTCTTTTGCCCAACGAAGAAATACAAATGGCCAGCAGACATATGAAAAAATGCTCATCCTCATTAGCATCAGGGAAATGCAAATCAAAACCACAATGAGATACCACCTCACACCTGTAAGAATGGCTATTATCAACAAGACAAGGAATAACAAATGCTGGAGAGGATGTGGAGAAAAAGGAACTCTGGTACACTGCTAGTGGGAGTGCAAACTGGTACAACCACTGTGGAAGGCAGTGTGGAGGTTCCTCAGAAAATTGGGAATGGAGCTACCATTTGACCCAGTTATCCCCCTTCTAGGGATCTACCCAAAGAACTTGAAAACCTTTGTCCTCAAAGACTTACGTACCCCAATGTTCATTGCAGCATTGTTCACAGTGGCCAAAACATGGAAACAACCAAAGTGTCCTGCGACAGATGACTGGATAAAGAATCTCTAGTACATATACACAATGGAATATTACTCAGCTATAAGAAAAGATGAAATATTGCCATTTGCAACAAAATGGATGAACCTGGAGATCATCATGCTTAGTGAAATAAGCCAGACAGAAAAAACAAGGAACTGTATGACTTCACTCATATGCGGAATATAAAACTGAAAGCAGCAAAGAGAAAAGAAAAGAACAAACAAATAACCATGGACACAATCAATAGTTTAATGTTTATTTGGGGATGAGTGGGTTAGGGAGGGGAGAAAGAGGAGGGGGTGGGAGAGGAGGGGGGGAAGCTAAATATAAGGTGTTGGAAAAAGAAGTCACACTAGGTGGTGAACTTATTATACATCAAGTTGACAATGCACTGTAGAATTCTATGCCTGAAACCTATGTAATCCTTGCTAACAGATGTCACCCCAATAAGTCTAACAATAAAAATGAATTAGAAAATTAAAATAATTAATTAATTAATTAATTAAAAATTTAATTCTTTACAAATATTTTGTGGCACTAAATAATGCAACTCACTCATAAGCAACTACATGTTTCTCTTTTAAACAGGCATGCAGTAATTTAAAGCATCTTGTTCTGACAGTTGTAAGATAACTAATAATAATTTTCAGTAAATTTGAAAATTAGTTGAAATGGGTGGGGTTTTTTTCACAGAAAACAAAAAAATACCATATTGACTCAAATAAAAGAAGAAAAGGTGAAAAGTACAGAAATCAAAGAAGAAACTGAAAACAGCCAACAAGCCACTCCTAAAAGTTTTTAGTAAATTTACAGGCAAGCTCTATCAATCTCTAGGGGAAAAATAATTCCCTTATAAATGTAGGTAGGTAGGTAGGTAAATATGGATAGATAAAAAAAAATTCCTCCTTAGAAAATATTACCAAATCAAATTCAGAAGTATAACAAAAGAATAATCATCTTTTAGACTCAATAAGAAGTCAGTATGAATCAGAAAGTCTGTCATTTAAATCAGTCTTCCAGGATTTTGACTTTGGTTTCTGGAGACTTTTCATTTTCTTTCTGTGCTCCCATTTTACCTTGGTCATTCATAGTATTTGATGGATTGTTTCACTGCCTGTGTATTTGAAATAGTGAACCCTTTTCTTATTTAGATAACGTTTTGCTCTCAACAATTTAGCAGGTTGAGAGGTTAGGTACTTTCTTTTGTTTTCCAATAAGCAGTGCTATGATGCAAGTTTCTGTTTTCTCTTACATACAGGAGGCTACTTGTGCCTCTGGGATTGCAGTGGAGCTGTGTTGCTTTGGTTGAGGAAAATGTCATACCTACTGGGATGGTAGATATCCACTCTATGACCAGTTTGCCTTGGATACAAGGCACCACCACTGCACTGGGGGAATGTGGTGGTGGGTGGAGAACTGGTTTTACAAGTTCCCAGCACTGCATCCTTGTTACTAATAGCTGCTGGCCCCACTGTATTGTTAAGGGATCTCAACTACCTCTACTGGGCTCTGCCAGGGTGTATGGAGCAAAGAGGCAAATTCATAATTTCACAGCTATTATCCTCCTGCCAGCAATGACTGTAGGCACTGCTATGTTGTTTAAGGCATCCAGCTGCCTCTACCAGGCTCTGCTGCAATGGAGAGGAAAAGGGATATGCTTTTTTATGGATGTACATTGCTTCTGCCTCTCTTACACTCTAGGCTGTAGTGTGAGAGCTATAGCCACTGCTACCACACTTGCTGGAGCTGCAGTGGGCACCAAATTGTCCTTCCCCCATCCCACCTCCCCTACTTCATGTTACAATACACCTAAATTGAGCTGTCCTGATGCATGGATCTTTCAGGTATATTTATATGTTGAGCAAGGGATCCTTAAGGGAAGAAACAAAGGAGTCTTCTTACTCCACCACAATGCTTACATCACTCCAATATTTGTGTTTTTTTCTTTAACACTTTGTGCTTCCTCTCAGGCTTTCATGTTGCACCATGGCTCAGTAGGGCATGAATATTCATGACTACTTTTGCCACTAACTCTCCAGTATTTAGTAATTGAGTGAAAACCATGCCTATTAATTTAGAATTTTTGGAACTAAGAGGTTATAGTTTGTTAGTAAATTTTATAGAAACAGCATATATTTCTGTGTGCATCTTTACTCAAAGCTTTAAATGATTTAAAATGTCAAAATTACTGAATTATGTATAATTCCAAGAAACCAAATAGGAAATTTGAATGATATACAGAAGAAAAATTAAATAGAGCATGAGACCAAGTTGAAATTCCACAATGAATTGAAACATAGAACAATGAGAAAAGAAATGAGAGATTATAAATTAGGAAAATGTTTTAAGAACACAGAACAAATTCAGCAGCAATACCAAATGAACATAATCATCAAGCATCATTCAATGTGGAAGAATAAATTATAGATATATTATAACTGTATAGTGCAGTAAATTTTAATATAATCTTGGCAATATACACCTTTCATTTTTGTCTGATACAAGACTTTCATGTTCAAGAAAAGACAGTGTCTTATATATACAATCTTTTCAGCAACCATCAGAAAGGTATAAGTCTAAGAATAGGTGAATAAGAAAATGTGGTAGGTATATCTATGCAATGAAATACTGCTCAGAAGTAAAAAGTAATACATGATTGATACTTTAACAATAGCAAAATAATTATGCTGTGTGAAGAAATCCAGACAAAAAAATCTATTGTATGATTCCATTTTGTACAAAATTCTAAAAATGCAAATTAAAATATAGTGGGAGAAAGAGATCAATGATTCTCTGGGGTAAACAGAAGTAGGAGGGAGTGGCAAGAGAGTGAGATTTCCAAGGAGTGTGAGGAAACTTTCAGAGGTTGATGAGGTGGTCCTGATTATGATTGTGGTTTCACAGGTCACATGTCAAAATTTATCAAATTGTGCCCTTTAAATGTGTACAGCTTATTGTATGTCTATTAGACCTCAGTAGAGCGGTTTTCAAAAATGTATAAGAACAGACTCTGATTGAGTTTTTCTTTGATTTCCAAAGGCCATATTTAGTCATGAGTAACCTTATGATGTTCTCTAAAAGTTTGCTCACTAAGTTATTAGAATTCTTCTAGTTATTTACAAAAAGATAGGTATGTACGAAAAAATAAATTATGCTAACTAGTAAGACAGACTCACATGACTTATTTCATACAACATATTATATAAACAAAAGAAGAAAGCTTGGTTAACTTGGTAAAGCTGTCTTCTTCCATTACCTCCAATGCACATCTCACATATGTGTAAAGTTTATCAATTTTAGCATTAAAGTCATGAAGAACACAAAAGTGCCTGATAGTATTGCTAATATATATTTATATACATATCCAATATATAGGAAAGATGTTTATACCTTGGAAAGGTAGAAAAGTAGATGGACAACTGTGATTATTTATAGACAATATGATTATCTAACTAGGAAACTCAAGAGAATCAACAAAAAGACTACTAGAACTAGAAAGAGAATTGAATAGAGAAGTCAGATATAGTATCCTTAGCCTTTCCATACATCAAAATAACTATACTGGGGAGAAGAAGGCAAGATGGCTACTGGAGAAGAGGTCCTTAAAGCCTCTCCCAGAAAACACAATTGAACGGCCACCCAGGAGCCAAGAAAGAGGACCCTGAGTGACAAAACGGCAGTTGAGAAATCCACAAATCGCAAGTAAACACCTGAAGGTTGGAGAGAAGGGAGCGAGGGGGTGAGATGGAAGGGAGCAGAGACGGACTGCAACAGGACACAATCGCTGATGACTATGTGGAGCGGTGCAGTGCATGGGAAGGAAGAGGCCATGGAGGAGCTGGACTTTGGAGCTGCATACCACGGACAGAGTTTGGGAGCCAACCTCTGGAACTTTTGAGTGGTAGAAGGGTTGAGTGAGGACTCTGAACTGCAAAGATGACACCCCAGCTCTAGGCCCCCTGGAGACCTACACAGGGCTGCATTTCCTGTTCCCAGCCTGCTGCAAAGGTGACCCTTTTGTCTCAAGCCAGGCCCACAGCTTTGGACTTATGGAGCATGAACTACCTGTGCACACCAGGGTTCTGAAAGCAGTAGACAGCCCATATACAGCCAGATGCTGAATCAGGGCAGGGAAGAAAGGCAGATTTGAAAACATTCGCCCAACCCAGCAGAAACAAGGCTCGGACCAGCTTCCCTAGCAAAGGGCAAAAGTCAGAGCCGCCCTTGGAGCTCTTTTTGTTGGCCTCTCCCCAGGATATATGTGCATAACCTCCAAACGCAGTAGGAGATCAGAAACAACAAATAAACAACCCCCCTCTCTCCCAAAACTTGACCCCCAGTGTCATCTAGTGTCTGTCCTACAGCAAGACACCACAAAAGTAATAATCTGGGCCCTGAACATAAAGCCCTCATGACAAAGAGGAAGAAACCAGCAGACAGGATGAATTCCTTAAAAACTAAAACTCCTCAGAAGGAACATGAAATTTATGGAGAAGACAGCTTCTTAGACCTAGAAGGGTCTGATTTAAGTAACAGAGAATTTAAAGCAGCCATTCTAAAGGCTCTGAGAGAAATGAAATCATACTGGCAGGACATTATAGCTGAGATAAATAACATGAAAAAGGATGTGAACGACATAAAAAATGAACTCCGTGAACAAAAAGAACAATTTAACAAAGAAATTCAAAACATAAGAAAGATTGAGATGGAAATGCGAGAAATAAATAATATGATAAAAGAGGTGAGAAATGCAATAACTTCCATAGGAAACAGGACCAACCAAATGGAGGAAAGAATTAGTGATATTGAAGATCAGAACATGGAAACAGCTCAGAAAGAGGAAGAGAGGGAATATAGAACCAAAAGGATTGAAAGAACTCTGCAAGAACTTTCCAACTCCATGAGACAAAACAACATCAGGATAATAGGAATAGAAGAGGAGGCAGAACATTCTACAGAAAGCATACTCAAACAAATAGTTGATGATAACTTTCCAAACCTATGGAAAGATCTGGAACACCAAGTTCAAGAAGAAAACAGGTCCCTAGATACCTGAACCCTAACAGATCTTCTCCAAGACACATGGTAATAAAGATGTCCAAAACTAAAGACAAAGAGACAATTCTCAAGGCAGCCAGGGAAGAAAGAACTATAACCTTTAGAGGAAAACCCATCAGGCTGGCATCAGGTTTCACAGCAGAAACTCTGCAAATCAAGAGAGAGTGGAATTCAATATTCAAAAATTTAAAAGAGAGAAACTTCCAGTCAAGAATAAATTATCCAGCAAAATTATCTTTCAGATATGAAGGTGGAATAAAGACCTTCTCAGACACACAGAAGCTGAGGGAGTTTGCCAGCATGAGGCCAGCCCTCCAAGAAATACTGAAGGAGGCTCTTCAGCCTGAAACAAAACATCAGGAAAAATGGAACAAAGTTGAAGCAACAAGAAAGAAACAAAAACAAACAAACAAACAAACAAACAAACAAACAAAAACAAAGAAAGAAATAAGTAATGGCCACAGGAAATCCTCACATATTGATCATCACTCTAAATGTTAATGGACTGAACTCACCAATAAAAACACACAGAGTAGCAGACTGGATTAAAAAACAGAACGCCTCCATATGCTGTCTCCAAGAAACACACCTCAGTCGTAAGGACAAACACAGACTCAGAGTGAAAGGATGGGATACAATACTCCAAGCACATGGTAACCAGAGAAAAGCAGAAGTTGCCATACTGATATCTGGTGAAATAAACTTCAAGTTAAAAAAGATAGTAAGAGACAAAGATGGACATTACATAATGATAAAAGGCACAATGCAACAACAAGAAGAGTTCACATTAATCAACATATATGCTCCCAACCAGGATGCACCAAAATACACAAAGAAACTACTAACAGACTTGAAAGGAGAAACTGATGAATACACAATCATAGTGGGAGACTTAAACACCCCGCTAACAGCCATGGACAGATCATCCAAACAGAAAATAAATAAGGAACTTACAACTCTAAATGACACATTACAGCAATTGGACATATTTGACATTTACAGGACACTTCACCCAACAAAAAGAGACTATTCCTTCTTTTCTAGTGCACATGGAACATTCTCAAGGATAGAGCACATGCTGAGACACAAAAGTAGCCTCAGCAAATTGAAGATTGAAATCATACCAAGTGTATTCTCAGACCACAAAGCTTTGAAATTGGAGATCAACTGTAAAAGGAAAGCAGAAAAAAACCACATATACATGGAGATTAAACAACAGCTTATTTAAAAAGACTGTATAAAAGAACAAATAAAAGATGAGATTAAAAATATATAGAAACTAATGACAATGAAAATACAACATAACAGAATTATCGGGACACAGCAAAAGCAGTAAAAAGAGGGAAATTTATATCACTACAGGCCTATCTTAAGAAACAAGAAAAATCACAAGCAAATATCTTAGCATCCCAGCTCAAAGAACTAGAAAAAGAAGAGCCGACAAAACCCAAAGTCAGCAGAAGGAAAGAAATAATAAAAATTAAAGCAGAGCTAAACCAATTAGAGAACAGAAGGACAATGGAAAAAATTAATATAACGAAGAGCTGGTTCTTTGAGAAAGTCAATAAAATTGACAAAACCATGGCGAGACTAATCATAGGATGAAAGGAGAGGAAACTAATATCCAAAATTAGAAATGAAAGGGGAGAAATTACCACTGATACTACAGAAATACAAAGGATTATAAGAAAATATTATGAAGGATTTTATGCCGCAAATTTAACAACCTAGAAGAAATGAACAAGTTTCTAGAAATTTATAGCCTACCTAGACTGAACCAAGAAGAACTAGATAACCTAAATAGACTAATCAATAGCAATGAGATTGAAATGACTATCCATAATCTCCCTAAAGGCAAAAGCCCTGGACCAGGTGGTTTCACCAACGAGTTCTACTAAGCATTCAAAAAAGAATTAATGCCTATCCTCCTCAGACTCTTCCAAAAAATTGAAGAGAAAGCAATACCTCCTAACTCATTCTATGAGGCCAACATTACCCTAATACCACAGCCTGGCAAAGACAAGACAAAGAAAGAAAACTATAGACCAATATCTCTGATGAACACAGATGCAAAAATTCTAAACAAAATATTAGCAAACAGAATACAACAATGCATCAAAATGATCACACATCATGATCAATTGGGATTCATCCCGGAGCACAAGGATGGTTCAACATACAAAAATCAATCAATGTGATACACTACATGAACAGAATCAAAGATAAAGACCATATGGTCATTTCAATGGATGCAGAAAAAGCTTTCGACAAGTTACAACATCCATTTATGATCAAAACACTAAATAAAATAGGTATAGAAGGAAAGTATCTCAACATAATAAAGGCCATATATGAAAACCCTTGGCTAACATCATACTGAATGGGGAAAAGCTGAAACCTATTCCCCTAAAATCAGGAACAAGACAGTACTATTTAACATAGTACTGGAAGTTCTAGCCACAGCAATCAGGCAAGAGAAAGGAATCAAAGGTTTCCATATGGGGAAAGATGAGGTCAAATTGTCACTATTTGCAGATAACATGATCCTTCATATAAAAAATTCCAAAAATTCCACCGGGAAACCATTAGAAACAATTAACGAATATAGTAAAGTCACAGGATACAAAATCAATGTACAAAAATCAACAGCATTCCTTTATACAAATAATGAATCCTCAGAAAAAGAAATGAGGGCGTCAATTCCTTTTGCTATCACAAAAAAAGAATGAAATACCTGGGAGTTAACTTAACAAAGAACGTGACAGACTTATACACAGAGAACTATAAGACACTTTTGAAAGAAATTGAAACAGACTTTAAGAATTGGAAAAATATCCCCTGTTCATGGATAGGAAGACTTAATATTGTTAAAATGGTCCTTCTGCCCAAAGCAATCTACAGATTTAATGCAATACCCATCAAAATCCCACAATCATACTTTTGTGAAATAGATAAAAGAATTATTAGATTTATATGGAACCATAAAAGACCTCGAATTGCCAAAGCAATACTACATAAAAAGAATAAGGCTGACTTTCTGACTTCTATTTATATTACAAAGCATCAATAGTCAAAACAGCTTGGTACTGGCAGAAGAACAGAAATAGAGACCAATGGAATAGAACTGAAAACCCAGAAATAAACCCACAAATTTATGGACAAATAATTTTCCATAAAGGAGCAAAAAACATAAAATGGGGAAAAGACAGCCTCTTTAGTAGGTGGTGCTGGGAAAACTGGAAAAACATATGCGAAAGAATGAACCTGAGCTCTGAACTCTCTCCATATATGAAAATTAATTCAAAATGGATTAAAGACCTTCATATAAGACCTGCAACAATAAACTGTATAGAAGAAGACATTGGTACTAAACTTATAGACCTAGGACTCAAGGAAGACTTCATGAACCTGTCCTCAAAGGCAAGGGAAGTAAAAGCAAAAATAAATGAATGGGACTATATCAAACTAAAAAGCTTCTGGACAGCAAAAGAAACCATCAACAAGGCAAAGAGACAGCCAACTGAATGGGAGAAAATATTTGCAAATAATGCATCAGATAAGGGTCTAACATCTAAAATATATAAAGAACTAATAAGACATAACAACAACAAAACAAACAACCCAATTGAAAAGTGGGCAGAAGAACTAAACAGACACTTCTCCCACAAAGAAATACAAATGGCCAGCAGACATATGAAAAAATGCTCATCCTCATTAGCTATCAGGGAAATGCAAATCAAAACCACAATGAGATACCACCTCACACCTGTGAGAATGGCTATTATCAACAAGACAAGGAATAACAAATGCTGGAGAGGATGTGGAGAAAAAGGAACTCTAGTACACTGCTGGTGTGAGTGCAAACTGGTACAACCACTGTGGAAGGTAGTGTGGAGGTTTCTCAGAAAATTGGGAATGGAGCTACCATTTGACCCAGCAATCGCCCTTCTGGGGATCTACCCAAAGAACTTGAAAACCTTTGTCCTCAAAGACTTGTGTACCCCAATGTTCATTGCAGCATTGTTCACAGTGGCCAAAACATGGAAAGAACCAAAGTGTCCTGCGACAGATGACTGGATAAAGTGTCCTGCGACAGATACACCGTGGAATATTACTCAGCTATAAGAAAAGATGAAATATTGCCATTTGCAACAAAATGGATGGACCTGGAGATCATCATGCTTAGTGAAATAAGCCAGACAGGAAAAACAAAGAACTGTATGACTTCATGCATATGCGGAATATAAAACTGAAAGCAAGGAAAAAAGAAATGAACACACAAACAAATAACCCATGGACAAAATCAGTAGTTTAATGTTTATTTTTGGACAAGCGGGTTAGGGAGGGGAGAAAGGGGAAGGGGTGGGAGAGGAGGGAGGGGAAGCTTAATATAGGGTGATGGAAAAGGAAGTCACATTAGGTGGTAAACTTATTATACAACAAGTTGACAACACACTGTAGAATTGTATGCCTGAAACCTATATAATCCTTGCTGACAGATGTCACCCCAATAAGTCTAACAATAAAAATGAATTTTAAAAAAAACCTATATTTTGAAACATTGATAGGGTGGGAGGAGATGTTTATAACAGCAGCACAAATTGATTTATAAAATATTCAGGAATAAAGTTGTCAAAAATATGCAAAGTCTGTTTGAGGAAAACTCAAACTATATATGAAAGGATTTAAATGAAAAGATATTTCATGTACTAATTGGGAAGACCCAATGTTGCAAAGATTTTGAAACAGTAGTTTCTTGAAACCCACTGAAATTACTATGTCACAATCTTTCCATCTTTTGAGAAGCAAGTGGAATTTTTTTTTTTTATGAAGCAAGTTGCATCAATATCTCCTAGATCAAGACATGGAAACAACCAAAGTATTCTTTGATAGATGACTGGATAAAAATACACATACACAATGAAATATTACTCGGCCATAAGAAAAGATGAAATACTACCATTTGGATGAATCTTGAGATTATCATGCTAAGCAAAATAAGTCAGACAAAGTCAAGAACCTTTTGACTTCACTCATATGTGGATATAAAACTGGAAGCAACCAAGGAACAAAAGAAGTAAACAAACTCATGGACACAGACAGTATTTTAGTGGTTACTAGAGGATAAGTGGGGAGAAGGATGATGGAGGAAAGAGTGGAGATCATATACATGGTGAGAGGGAGAATTGACTCTGGGTGGTGAGCATGCATACAACACATAGATAATATATTATATAATAGAATTTTACTCTTATATAATTTTACTAACCAATGTCACCCCAACAAATATAATAAAAAATAAAATAATAAAAATTTAAAATACCTAATTTAAAGTTATAAAGCATATAAAAAGAAACAATAATTTTTAAGTCCATAGTCATATTGCTAACACCAATTATACAAATTAGTGAAAGTGATTGGGCTTTTTTCAACCATCACTGCATCATAATTTATACCTGTCCATTATCTTGGGGAAAAGGTCGATCAGACTACTTCATATTTCTTCACACCTTTTTGTAGCTTTTTTTTTCTTATAAGAAAGACAATGTCAATAAAAGGTAGGAAAAACACACCCTCTTCCTCTGATTCTTGGCCCTCTCTGCCAAAAAACAGACCGTTTCTTTTTTCAAATCCCAGGGAGGTAATTCCAGTTTGGGCTTTAAAAGATTATTTATGTATATATCTTCTCATGACATGAAATATCATAGAAATGACCTAGGGGGTGAAATACTTTAGGAGATATGGCAAGGTTAACAGAAAGGAGTAGAGGTCTCCATCACATCACTTTGACAAAATGCTCTTCTCACAGCACTTGACTAAAATTTGTGCTCACTTATTCTGTGACACTTCTGATACCATAGGGGTCTTGGGACAATCTTGGCTCTATAGTGTATTCCAAAATTTTGTTAACCATATGCAGTAGAGCTAGATTCAATATCCAGTCAAATTCTAAGTTCTAAATCCAATTTAAAAAACTGTAAATAGCTAATATATATAATATCCTAGATAATAACAATTACCTGGAGCATCTTTTGCTCAAAGATCTTTGGAAATTGTGTACTTTGTCCTTGCCCTTCAGTGTCCTGAATAGAGTGAAGCCATGTCAGTCTATGTCTCCACTGAAATGCCAATGGTATGGTGAGACTGTGATGCCTGGAGAACACCAGTGCTTCTCCCCCAGGGACATTAAAAGGAGTCTGTATCTCAGTAGTGCCCACAAAACATGGTGTGAACTGAGCAAATGTTCCTGCCTCTACCCCTGGTCAAATGAACTTCAATAGTTCAGGAATCCTGGACTGCTCAGGAGGCTAGGCTCTTTGAATAGGTGTTTTGATTGTGGATTGAGTGCCCCAATCACTGCTAATTACCATAGGAGTTCCATAGGCAGTGCTCAGCTAATCAAGCACAGCAAGAGTATGTTCTTGGGTGACCTTAGCTGTAGGCCAGGCAAATGCTAACCCAGTTCCTGCATCCACTGCTGTGAAGGCATATTGACAACCATGATCCATTGGCAAGGGCCCAATATAGTCCACTTGCCATTCCTGAAAGGGTGGCCCACCCCTTGGCACAACACCCAGTTCTCTCAGGGGGCGGTGCTGGTAGGGGTGCAGTCCTGCACAAGCGTAGCACAGCTTGTTGACATTGTGCCCCAGTCAGGGACATACCCCATCAACAAGCTACCTCTTCCATGGTTCAAGCTCCAATGTGTCCCAGTTTGTGATGTAGCCAGGGACCTGGATCTCCAGCGTGGGATAGTGACTGGTTTGCCCTCACTTGAGCAAGAGCATCAGCAGCACCATTTCCAGGTGCCTTTAAAGCAGCAGTTCTCAACCTGTGAGTCACGACCCCTTTGGAGGTCTAATGACCCTTTCACAGGGGTCACCCGAGACCATCAGAAAACACATATCAGATATTTACATTATGATTCATAACAGTAGCAAAATTACAATTATAAAGTAGCAACAAAAATAATTTTATGGGGGTCACCACAACATGAGGAACTGTATTAAAGCATCATGGCATTAGGAAGGTTGAGAACCACTGCTTTATGTCCTGGAACATGGTGAATATACAAGTCTTGCTAAAGAGCCCTCACCCACAAAGGATGGTGCCCTATCAGCCAATCTTGGGCTACCCAATGGGGAAGCCAGAGTGTTAAACTTTTGTATAACTCCCAATTTTCCATACAAATGTGTATGGGGCCTGGTTCACTCATCAAAAATAGCCCTCAATTCATAGCCCTCAATTTAGCCTGTTGACTGGATTGTCCAGTCCCTGTCTCATACCAGAATTCCTCTGTATAGGGCTGTATTGCCACACTGCCCATGTTAAGTGGTTGTCCTTGGCAGGAGCCATCTGTATATCAGGCATCTGCTGGGATAAGGGCTTGCCGCTCTAAATATGGACTAGCCACAGACATTTCAGCTTCCATCAGTGGGGATAGCTCTTCCACTTGAAATTCTGTAGCAAAACATGTAATTGATCTGATAAAGGGCTGGATGAGAAGTGGACCCTCTGTTCCAAATAGACCCCCCCCCCATTTCGTCAAGGTAGGGGTTTGGGCCACTCCTGTCCATGGCTTCTGCAGCCAAGACCAGAGTCAGCCCTTTACTGGATACCTTGATTAGATGATCCTAAGATTAGGACCTAATATGGCCTCACAGGCCAAGAGGACAGCATAAATAGCAGCTAGCTATTTCTCTATAAGGGAATAGTAGGCTTCCGCCCCTTTCCACAATTGAGACTAAAAACCAATGGGCACTTTATGAGTCCCATGTTTCTGCCATAAGCCCCATCCAAACCCATTGTCATTCATTGACACCATTAAAAGGAATGATAGAGTGGCATCAACCACCCGTAGGGTCTGGGCTTAAGCCACCGTCTGCTTGGTGGCTTGAAATGACTGTTCTATCTCTGGGGTCCAATCCCAAGTAGCCCCTTGCCATATCAGGCAATGTAAGGGGCAAGCTAAAGAGGCTAAATGAGGAATAAACACCCTCCAATAGCCTAACAAACCCAGATAGGTCTGTAATTGCTTCACTGTTGTTGGCAGGGGATATGCCTGTATCTTATCTATGACTGCCTCTGGCATAACCTTAGTCTTACCTGACCAGACAACTCCTAAGAATTTGACAGACAACCCAAGCACTTGGACCTTGTCTTCATTGATGGCTCACCCCCAGGTCTCGAGGGCTTCTCGTAGACTGGTGGCCAGTCTCAAGCTCTGCAAGAGAATCAGAAGTTAGCATTATATAATCAATATAATGGAACAGATGTGTCTGCCAGGTGGCCAAGTCCTGAGCCACCAGTCCATGGCACAGGGGGGGACTGTGCCAGATATTTCTTGGGAAGCACGATGAAAGTCCATTGTCATCCCTCCCACATGAAGGCAAATTGCTCTTGACTTTCTGGTGCTGTAGCTATGAAGAAAAAGTGATACTGTCACATAGTGATACTGTCTTCGTTCATGTCATTTTGTCTATAAGATCCATAACATTAGGCACTGCTGCATGCAATGGGGGCATCACTTTGTTCAGCTCCTAATAGTCCAGTCATTCGCCAGGAGCCATCAGGCTTTTTCACTGGCCATACAGGAGAATTATAAGGGCTATGCATTGAGCAGATTATCTGGGCTTCTTCAAGCTTGAGAATGGTATGGCAAATGTCTTCGTGCCCTCCTAGTAACCGATATTGCTTTGTATGCACAACACGGGTAGCCTGCAGCAATACCAAGTGGGCATGATGGGGATGCCCCTGAACAATAGCCTTTACCACTTGTATACGCAGGCAAAATTCTCCCATGGTCATTGAGATCACCAATCCTTGCAATATATCCACCCCTACAATATATTCTGTGATAGGGGAGACATAGACCCTATAGTCTTGTGGGGGCAATCGTCCTATACCCAGGGTCACAACTACTTGTTTGACCTGAATCATCCAGCCTCCATATTCCTTCATGGTGGCATAGGACCACTAAAGCAATGAGGATTTCCACCAGTGTCCACAAGTGTTAGTACCCACTGCACATTATGGGGAGACAAAAAAAATAGCAACATGTGGCCTCCAGTCCCCCCAGTTTCCCCCTCATCTGGGTACCTTGTCCAGACCCCTAGTCTGGGTAAAAATCAGTCAGTCTCAACTCCTGAATCAGGAGTGTAGCAGCTGGCCAAGGAGTAAACTGCTGCTCAGGTTTCAGGTGCTTCCACAGAGCGAGCAGTACTCCCATAGGCTGATGCTCTATTTTTCTCTGTGGCTACACCTGCAGCTAAAAGAACAAACTATATCTGCTTTCAGCTCACTCTTACTATAGGCTGAGTGCCACTCTTTTGAGCCCCTTTATTCTTTGGGCATCCTTTGGGTGGGGCCCCCTTGGGGCCCTTAGTGACCTCACCTGGCCACCTTTTTTTCTTTTGTTTCTCTTCCACATCCCCCAGTCAAGATAGGGCAGCTATTATTTCATGTATCCAATGATCTACATAGTGAGCCAAAAGAGCTGCCATAGTTTAGAAAGTTCCTGGGGGTCCTGAGGTTAGGATAAGGTCCTTCATCCTAGTGGTGAAAACTTCATCATCAGGGCTGTTGTAGTGTATCCAAAACATCATCTGTCACATGCCCATCTCCTGTATAATTTGCACTAGGTCCAAGTACATGGACCAGTTGCTAACAGTCTCAGGCAATTCACCAACATCTACCCAAACCATTTGGGCTGCTGCCATCAACCAATTGATCAGGGAATGATTCCCTGCATCATGGTTAGTATGGGCAATAATTTTTAGCCTTTGCCTCAAGGAGGGAGTACTATAATGGAGGCCAGTTGGGACATTTCATCCAGGGACAACTCTGTTCCTTCCACCCCATTGTCCCATAATCTCAATAGCCAACCCAGTATTGTTTCCCCAGCCCTTTGTCATACCTGCTACATCAATTCCCATAATTCAGCGGATGAGTACACAGTCATTGTTGTATGTTGCTTAGCCTGAGTGGCCCCCTGTGGCTGACCCTCTATCCCCACTGGCTGCTCCAGCTTGACCTTCTGTTGCACTAAAGAGTGAGCCTGCAATATAGGTATGAGACTACCTGCCCTGGAAGTGGCTCTGGAGGACTGTACAGACTCCTCTGAGCCCTGTAGCATACATTCAGCAGCCACCAGGTGCTCCTCCACTGTTTCTTCTCAGTGCTGCAACTCATGTACCTGTTGAGCTTGCTCCTACATCTCCTGGCTCGCATGCCACAGCACCATCAGAAACATCCAGGCTACATGGTTGGTCACCTCCCAGTGTGCCAGCGGAACATTCAGTTCCATGGATTCCAGGGCCTTCTTGATATCCCCAGGTATCAGCCTAATCTCATCCCAGTCCTCTGGAGCCATCCATGTGGCCAGATATATGGCCACTGGATACCATAGGGAGCGGGGAGGCCACATTTCTGGGGACCCTCAGAGGCACTGGGGGAAGTACTCACCTCATCCTGCTAACTACACCAAATGTCATTGCCAAGGTTTTTAAGGAGGGCAGGTTTCAGTGGTGGTACACCCAGTTGAAAAAATACATGTGGAGCTGACATGCAAGGACCATAAACAAAATAGTGAGCAAGATCCTTTATTGTGCACCTGGGACTATATATACATATTCAAACAAAAGTGGCATCTTGCCACATCTGCCCAGCAGCAGTTGTTTTGGTTTTCATGGTTACATAAGCCAATCCATGTGCAGTAAATCTGTCCCAGGAATTCCTCAGCCCTGGACCTGAACTGATTATGCCAAGATCAAGCCTGGGCAGCAGGCCTGGATGTAATTCTTTACACCAGGCTTAGCTTTAACCCTTTGGGGACCAACAAGCATGTCCACAAAACCAATACTATCTCCTTTTCAAACAATACAATGTCTGGATGAATTCAGGAGATATCTGATGATGTGTAAACTATAATAGTAGATAGAATTAGAAAAAGTAAATTCTTTTCCATCCAGGTGAATGAAAATATAGATGTTGCTGGTTTATCTGTTTTGCTTATCATTGTGAGGTACTCAGTAGGAAATGAAATTGAGGAAAGCCTGTTGCTTTGTAACTCATTAACAGAGCATACCACAGATGAAGATATTTTAATGCAATTGATGGTTATTTTATTGAAAAAGGCATTAGTTAGTCAAATTGTTGTGTATGCACTTACAGAGGCAAGACTGTGTCAGGTTGTTTTATAGGCCAATGTGGCTGAATTAAAGAAGTAGCTCCCCATGTACCATGAAGTCACTGCTGCATTCATAGACCAAATCTTACATCCAAGTCTCTTCCTAGTGAACTGAAAGATGTTCTTGATGAGGCTATAAAAGTTGTAAATTTTATTTACAACCATGAAACTCCAGATTGTTTAAAGTGCTGAGTGAAGAAATAAACAGCATTCACAGCACATTCATCTTGCATATGGAGGTAAGGTAACTATCTCATGGAAAAATATTAATACTTACACAGATGTCTGAACTTAGACATGAAGTTTAAGTACTTTTTGAACCATCATTTCCCTCTTGCTCCAAAGTGTAAGGATGGTGATTGGCTTCAAAGTCTTGCATATTTATCAGATATTTTTCTAGAAATAAACTCAACTTGGGACTTCAAAACAGTTCAATTACTATATTCAAAGTAACTGACAAAATGGAGTCAATGATTTAAAAACTGGACTTTTGGAAAGCCTATATTGAAAGAGGTCAGTCTGAAGTTTTTGAAACTCTGTATAACTTCTTATCTGAGGATGACTTGCACCTATCCCAAAACATGGAAGAGAATATAATATGTCACTTGGAAGGTCTGAACTGTCCTTTATAATTATTTCTTTCAATGTGGAAAGAAAACAACTGGATTGCAGGTCCCTTCAAAGAAGAATACTTCGAAGAAGCTAAACTATCAATCAATGAAAAAGAGCAGTTAATTGAACTTTCATCTGATTCTTCTTGGATTAAACTCTAATTTTTGAAAAAAGCATCTTATTACCTTCTGGGTAAATGTCAATGAGGAACAGCTCGGTGAGAAGGCACTCAAATACCTCTTGCCATTTACTAATACTGAAGTAGTGGAGAGAGCTTTTTCTTCTTAACATTTTCATAAAATATAAGTATTGCAACAAACTTAATGCAAATCTGGATTTAAAACTGTATCTTGCATCTTTTGAACCTGATTTCAAGAAACTAAGTGCATTAAAGAAAGTTCAGTGATCTCATTAACTGTTGCATCCAGCATGACAAGAGCAGTGGGAAAATGAGAAGGGCAATGCAAAGTTAAGAAAGACAGTAGCCAAGATTAAAGTGCAGGTGGGGCCAAGGGACTCAAGCCTCAAGGACTGAGCCCCAAATTTAGCTTTTATTAGTGGGCATACAAGGAAGTGATTTTTTTCCAAGGTCTATGAGTTATGTGCCTCAAAACTGCTTTTCCCAAAAGTCCCCATTGTGCTCCACCACATGCTATGCCTTCACATACCAGCGCTTAACCCCAGAAAATGGAGTATTGTTATTACAAAAACATCCATTAAGGGGGAATGGCCAATATCATTCCATCGGATCTCAACCTGAGCTGTACATGGGAAGCAAGGCAGCTAGGGGGCAAGAGATTAACCTCAGAATGGGTGAGGGTCTATGCCTAACCTCTGTTGAGCCCATGCTCTCTCCTATGCAACTGTGCCTGTCTTAGGTTATTCCTTCCTTGAAGAATCTTACCCATCATTTACTAACCAGCCATCCCCTGGGCCATACAGGGTGATGTGAAGTGTGTAAGTGAGGGAGGAAGAGTACCCCCAAGACAGAGGATCAGTTCTGTTTCCTAGATATTATATGCCCCCGTGGCCTCCATGCCCAGTCCCTGCCTTAGGATGTCATCGGGAATGCATGGGGGGGACAGACAGATCGGCAGCTGGAAGGCAACAATTAACAATGTTTCAATCAGCTAGTGATCTGCATAATAATTGTTACAGGCTTTTCAGATAACACAAATAAGTATTATTATTAATAATAAATTAAAAGTTTGTTAAATACTTAATCTTTATTATCATTATTTAACTGTTATTAATATTATAAAATTAAATCTGTGGTTTTTACTTTTAGTGTAATAATTTTTTTCCTAACTTATTACCTCATTTCCACTATTTTACACTAAGATAGGCACTGAACAAAAGTATCAGTATTTAAAAACAGCTGTTTTAAAAACAAGGGCTACAATTTATAGAAATGGGTTTAAAGGGGGTATACAAGTGGAAAAAGGTTGGGAACCACTGGATTAGAATAACAAATCCAGAATTTAATGCCTCAGTTTTATTTGAGGTTCTTTAATGTAACTTTGATTTATTTTTACTTTTACCCCACCAACAATTCAACAATATCAAAAGTAAAAAGGGACTCAGCAATTTCTTGTTTCTTATACTACTTTTATGCTTCTCCATTTAAAGTATGCTTGTAGTCCCCACCCCCCCCCCAAAAAAAAAGGAGAGAGTGAAGGCCATATACCTGGTTTCCAGTGGCTTTATCTGCATTGAGCTAGGCCAGCATGACTCTTCCTACAGATGGCAGATCAGGCCTGAGCAGGTCACAGGCTATGGTCCTGCCTCTCTTCCTGAGAATAATTCAGTAATAGTATATACCAGGCAGGTTCTAAATGCTTTGCAAGTTGGGTAACTTCTTCAAGGTTTTGCAGCTAGTAAGGGGCTGAATATGTCTGTAGGGCCCCAGAACTGGGTGGCCTCCTAGGACTTCCATCCTCCCTCTTCTTCTTTTTTTTTTTTTTATTAAAGTGCATTTCACATATAATATGTTAGTTCCAGGTGTACAACATAATGTTTTGACATTCATATACCTTAATAAGTGATCACCACAATGTTGTTATATTATTGACTATATTTCCTATGCTGTATAATTACATCTCTGTGACTTATTTACATATTTAATAACTATAAGTGGAGCTGTCCCTGCCATTCTTGCCCTTCTGATATTTCCTTATGCTGCTTTGTTAGTGTGCCTGATATTTTTGGTGTGGCTTCCTTTCATATCTGTGCTCTGACCTAATATGAAGCCATAATTCAATTCCTCCCCATTGGTTCAGCCCACAAGAAGTTTTAAGCTGGGAAATGCCTGTTGTAGCTTTTAGTGCATGTCTTCAATATAGGTGTTGTCAGTGTTTATCTCATTTACTCAACTGCGCGCTTCTTAGGGCAGAGAACCTCCATTTGACATTTATTCCCAAGATTTATCATAGTCCTTGGCAGATGCTAGACATTAAATAAATGTTTGATAAGTTAATGGACTCTAAGCACCAAATTTTACCAGATTTAGCAGAAATGATCTGGATATTGTCACATTTTATCATCTCAATGATCCAAACAACTGACTCTCTGGGCTTATGTGGTGGTAACTCTGCCCCTACTCCCTTTTACTTTCATTGTTGCAGCTGATGGGATCAGAATGGATGGAGATGTGGAAGCAGCAGATGTCAGCAGCCCAGGAGACATCTGAGTCCCTCCCTGGCCAGCATGGAGTGGGCAACCAAGGATCCAATACTTGTTGCTTCTGTTGGTGTTGCTGTTGTAGCTGTTCTTGGTGAGGTTTGAGGTTTATTTATTAATGCACTACTAGTTGGATAATGGTGCCCCGGAATTGTGCCAGCTTATGAATAATTCAGTACTGTTTTTTAAACAACTACCATATACTAACACTAATTTGGGTTCTGTGAAAGACAATAAGAAAAAAACAACAACCAAAACAAACACACAAAAAAACAAGAGGTTATATTTTAGCTCGTCAGGGACCTATATATTGAAATCACTAAAATCAAGTTGATGTATGGTAAACAAGTAAAGAACAATCTATGGTAGTTCATGATTGAATATTAATATTAATATTGGGCAGAAACAATGCATAGATTGTTAAAAAGGAATGAATTCAAGGCACTCTAGCTGGTCATAAAGGCTTTGTGGAAGAGTTAGCATTTAAGATGTGTGTTAAAACTTAGGGTTATGAAGTAGAGCCTAGATTTTTTTTATCCTTTTATTAATTTTGTATGTTTTAAGGAAGAGAAATGTCAAAATATATGCTTAATAGAGAAAAATCTAAAAATATAAGCTAACATACTGATAAAAGAAAATACACAATCATTGTTTTTAAAAAAGAGATATACAACTTGAATATAAAACATCCTAGACCATTTGAGTCACAGTTAAAGGTCTGGAGGAATGTATGATTTATACCTAGAAACCATAGAAATATTAAGCTGCATCAATAAAACCTTGGTATGAAAATTGCATAGTGACAGCCAGATGTGTGCACAACTTTAGGCAATTAAATTATTGTAAGTTCATGTAGGCTTCACTACAAGTTAGAACAAGACTTCACTATTCAGTGAAGAACAAGAAAAACTGATATTGAGATTAATCAAGAACAGTGACACAATTGGGAGGTGAGAGGGAAGGTTGAAAATGAAGTGTCTAGGAAGGTTTGGTCTGTTGCCACTTGACTAGGGCTAGTGTTAATTTCCAAGAAGTCCCAATCCAATAGATGGGATACAGCAATATGATATTCCATGGACTGGTGGAATCATGATGCTGGGTGGTATATCCATTTGTAACACAGCTCAGACAGCAAATGGGAATATGGGGGAGACAGGGCTTATAAGAGCTAAGCAGTCTGGCATTAAGACAAAACTTCAGCCCCAAGAAGAAATCTAAAGGACTAGGCAGGAAGCTGGAGGAGAAACACATGTTGGCATACCCTACATACCTGAGTGTCCAGGACCCACCCTAGGTCAGCAGGATACCCACCAGTTGTGAAAAGGCTATTTTTAGGCTCCTTTCCACTCCTTTATTTTGCTAATCAGTCTCAGTGAGATGATTAGAGATAATTGTCTGAGACAAGCACAGAGACATCCTGAAACAGATGAGACTCCCAGATGGCATTTACTTGATCCCCACTCCCTTCTCTGCTGCCTTGGGAGGGCACAAGAGGCTGAGATCATGGCCTGAACAACGTGTGGGGCCAATGGTGTAAGGGGAGCAGGTGTTGGTAGGTCCCAGAACAGGCTTTACCTACTAACACAAACTAGGCTGATTAAAATATAAACCTATACCTAGAAATCATCATCAGAGCCACTACTTATGTAGCAAGTGTTATGTGTGTACACTCATCTAAAAGACAATAGAGCAATGTCTTCAAAATCCTAGAGAAAAGTAACTGAAAAGTTAGTCAAATTATAATTCAAGAATACCAATACAGTTAGACATTTTCAGACATACAAAAGTCAAGAGAGTTAACTAACTTCAGACTTTCCCTAAAAGAACTAAGAAAGGATATACTTCAGGAAAAAAAAAAAAGTGAACCCAGAGAATATTCATGGGAAACAAGTAACTATAATGGATACAAGAGATCAAATATAGATATAGTTTTCACAATGGGGGTCAATAAAAGAAATATAGAAATCCTTATCAGCATATGACAAAAGTGGCTTTAGAAAAAGAAAGAATGAACTATTCTGTAAATAGCAAGATACTTAATATTAAGGTGACTAGTTCATCCCAGTTGTCTGAGAATTTCTGGATTTTAGCTCTGAGTCCTATGTGCCAGAAAATCTATGAGTCCCAGGGAAACCAGGAAAGTTTGTCACCCTACCTGTTATCTAATTCCATAAAAATAATTTACATTCCTATACCCGCTATACAAAACTTAATCTACTGCTGCCACCCCACTGCCCAAAAACCAAGATTAATTCCAGATAGTTTTAAAGGTTGTGAGTAGCCAAGAATATAGAATAATATCCTCATGATCTTGGTGTTCAGAAGAATTACAGCAAAATCTGTAAAAGAAAAAGAATCACATATTTGGCTACATTAAAATATCTAAATGTATTTAATGAGAGATGTAAAACATATTCCACACAAAGACTTGTACATGAATATTCATAGCACAATGATTCATACTAGCTAATAAATTAAAACAACCCAAATGTCCATCAAATGTTAAGTGGATAAACAAAGTGTTACATCCATACAATGGATAAAAGGCATGACATATTGAAATGGTTAAAACATGGCTGAACCTTGAAAACATTATTCTAAGAGAAAGAAGCCATACACAAAAGTCCATATAATTTATGATTCAATTGTATGAAATGTCCAGAATTGGTAAACATATAAAGACAAAAAGTAGATTAGGTTCCCTGGTGGTGTAGTGGCTTAAGGCTCTGGCGCTGTCGACACTATGGCCTGAGATTGATTCCCAGCCAGGGAACTACCCACATTTAAAAAAAAAAAAAAAGTAGATTAGTAGTTGCTTAGAGGTGGGGGGAATGGGAATAAGTGCAGATGTGTACAGTTTATTTTTAAAGTGATGAAATCTTCTAAAATTATGATGATTGCACAACTGTATAAATATACTAAAAACCATTGACTTGCACTATTTAAATTGTAAGTTGTATGATGTGTGAATTATATTTTAAAAAAGTTGTTTTTAAAGTGTGTTTAACAAAAAAATAGGAATAAAATGAACAGATAAAACATATAGAAAGAGGATAGTTACAATGCATTTTAAAAATAATTTAAATTAAAATATATCAAGAATTTCAGATTACTAAGGAAGTAATGGCCAAAAAACTAGCAAACGCAATGAAACAAAACATATTCCACTTGTGCTCCTACTAACAAGTATAGGCTATGTTTAAGTTAAATATATACCCTTCCAAATACTATACCCTACCCTAGAAAAACCTCTCATACACATGCAAAATAAGATGAGTATGAGTGGATTCACTCCAGCATTAATCTGAGAAAAAATAAAAATGTTTATAAAGTTCATGAACAGGAGAATGGATAAATACATTATGGTATAGTCATATAATGCAATACCATACAGCATTTAAATTTATGTACTAGTGGGGATAAAAAGCAAATTATAAAGCAATGAGTATTGTATAATAATATTTTTATAAAATTTAAAAACATTTTATGTATATGTTAATATATAGAGAGAGTGGGAGTAGCATAACTATGAATGGTAATGATACACAACAAATTAAGGATGGTGGTTGTCTTTGGGTTCCATAGAAGGGAAATAGAATGGAAAAGTACACAGCCAGAGATTTATCCATGTTGAGATTTATCTCTGTTGATAATACATAGTAGAATCCATTTTTAAGTTAAATGGCAGTATATTTTCTAAACCTTTGTATTATCTTTCTCAGAATTCTGCTTTATGACCTTCTGGCACTTCGTTTTATAAAAGAAGTCATGCAGATTCTTGATCTCTTAACAATAAATGGGGTGGTTTTTTTTTTCCTTTCTAGAAGACTGAAGATTTTTTCATTTTTGTAATTCAAAATTTTACCAAGATATATCTAACCCTGGGTCTTTTTTTAAAGAATAGTTCTTAAACATGATGAGCAACTACTTTGGCTTCTATCAACATTTTCTTATTCTACTGTAATAATAATTTAACTTGGGCTAAAAATATTGCCACAAAATATACTATTCACATTTTTGAGAACGCATGTCTCCTTCAATATTCCTACTTTTTAAAAAAATGTAACATGAAAAAATGTCAAAGCTTAAATAAATAGTTCACAATATAACTTCCAGTTCCCTTAGAAACCTTGTGTCAAATTCACCCTTCTTTTTGTCTTTGCTTTTTCATACCCACTGTGTAATAAATTTTGCTGCTTATAAAAGGAGCCTAGAAAGTCAAGTACTACTAATGTTCCTGCAGAAATAACACACCCAGATGCCTCCCAAGTTTCTTTTTGTTTCAGTAAACCATATTTACTAAAACTTTTTAACCCTGGAATCATAAAAGCAACAAGTCAGAAGAGTTGTTGCATTTCTAAAGACTTTTCATTTAAGCAAAAATAGGGCCACACACACAATTACTGAAAATTCATAAAGCAGATGTGCTGAAAATAAGCTGAAAAACCTTTACAAAATAATGTAAAGATTTAAAGGAGGAATTTGGCAAAATGGCGACCAGAGAGGAGGTCCCTAAAACCTCTCCCTGAAAATACAATTAAACAGCCAACCAAGAGCCAACAAAGGAAACCCTGAGTGGCACAGTGAAAATTGATACATCCACACATTGAAAGAAAACACCTGAAGGTTAGAGAATGGGGGATGAGCGGGAGAGAAGGGAAGGACCAGAGATGGATCATAACCTGACCCTACCACAGGGTCAGCTAACTGAGGGAACTACAAAGAAGTCAGGGAGCAGCAACATACATGGGAGGGAGAAGGCCAAGTGGTGACAATAGTGGAAACCAGAGTGGCAGAGCACTGGGAAACTGTGAGGGAGCTGGACCTAAAGGCAGTGCATTAGAGACATAGCCTGGGAGCGGAGTTTTGAAACTCTAAGGAGCAAGGAAGCTGAACTAGGACTATGAATATCCCCAGGTGGGAATAAGGCCCCAGATACAGTACCTTGGCTCCCTACACCATTGTGGTCCATGGCTCTTGGCCTGCGGAGCGTGCATGCTCAACATCCTCACCTAGTGCTCTTGCATGGCCCATGGATCCTAGCCTGGAGTGCGCATGCACCCAGCACCCTCACACAGTTCCCAGCCCACTGCTCATGGCCCCCAACTCACAGCCCACAATGTGCACACACATCACCATAGCACAGCTCATGCTTGCAGACTTGGCCCTGAGTGGCTGCTGTGGACGTGAATCACTAGAACACAAGACCATAGTAAAGTGCTGGAGAGGGGAGAGAGGCAGATTTGACAGTATTTGTCCCAAACAGCGTGAGCGGTCTCAACCTGCATCCCATCAGCTTCCCTCAGCTTCCCCAGCAAAGCGCAGGAGGTGCAGCAGCCCCAGCACACATTTTGTTACACTCTGCCCTCTCCTTTAGCCTCCCCAATGAACTGAAGGAAGTGGAGAGACCATGGACCAATGCAGCCCATCCCCAAATGCTGCTGGAGACCGGAGATGTGGCTGAAACACCTCCCCTCTCCCCAAAACTTGCCCCCCAGTGCCATTTAGTGTCAACTCTTCAGCAAGACACCACAAAAATACTAATCAGAGAAAGAAAGAAAGCTCCTGGACTCTGCTGAAAATAAATCCCTCATGCCAAAGAAGAAGAACACAACAGACAATATGAGTACCTTAGCATTTAAAGCTACTCAGAAAGAAGATGTAAAACCTCCAGAAAAGGATCTCATAGACATAGAAATTTATGAACTAAGTGCCAGAGATTATAAAGTGGCTGTTCTAAAGGCTCTGAGAGACATAAAAACATACTGGCAGAACACAAAGTTGAGATGAATGATCTTAAAAAGGAAATGGGTGAACAGAAGGAACAATTTAACCAAGAAATTCAAACCACAAGAAGGAATAAGATGGAAATTTGAAAGATAAATAATGTAATAAAAGTGCAAAATGAAATAGCTGCCATAGGAAACAGGGCCAACCAGAGGGAGGAAAGAATTAGTGATATTGAAGATCAGAAACTGAAAACATCTCAGAAAGAGGAACATAGGGAATACAGACCCGAAAGGATTGAAAGAACTCTGCAAAAACTATCTGACTCTATGAAAAACAACAATATAAGGATAATAGGATTAGAAGGAGCAGAGCACTCTACAGAGAACATACTCAAACAAATAGTAGAAGAGAATTTTCCAAACCTATGGAAAGATCTGGAACCCCAAATTCAAGAAGAAAATAGGTCCTCTTGATCCATGGACCCCAGCAGATCTTCTCCAAGACACATTGTACTAAAAATGTCAAAAACTAAAGACAAACACAGTTTTCAAGGAAGCAAGTAAAAAAAGAACTATAACCTTTAGAGGAAACCCCATCAGGATGGCATCAGACTTCTTAGCAGAAACTCTACAAGCCAGAAGGGAGGGGAATCAAATATTCAAAACTTTGAAAGAGAGAAATTTCCAGCTAAGAATAAATTATCAAGAAAAATTATTCTTCAGATATGAAGGAGGAATAGAGACCTTCTCAGACACAGAAGCTTAGGGAATTCACCAGCATGAGGCTGGCAATACAAGAAATACTGAAGGAGGCTCTTTGACCTGAAACAAAAAATCAAAATAAATGGGGAACAGTTAAGATAACAAAAAATAAATAAAAAAGAGAGGAAGTAATGGCCATAGGAAATCCTCATATATCAAACATCACCCTAAATGTAAATGGACTGAACACACCAATAAAAAGGCATAGAGGAGCAGACTGCATATAAAAACAAAACCCATCCATACGCTGTCTCCAATAGACACACTGCAGTCTTAAGGACAAACACAGACTCAGAGTGAAAGGATGGAAAACAATATTCCAAGCAAATGGTAACCAGAGAAAAGCAGAAGTTGTCATACTGATATCTGATTAAACAAGCTTCATGTTAGAAAAGAGAACAAGAGACAAAGGTGGACATTACATAGTGATAAAAGGAACAAAGAACAACAAGAAGACTTGACATTAGTTACTATATATGCTCCTAATCAGGAAGCACCAAATATACAAAGCACCTATACAAAGGAACTACTAACAGACCTGAAAGGAGAAACTGACAAAAGCACAATCACTGTGGGAGACCTAAACACCCCCTTAACAGCCACAGACAGATAATGCAAACAGAAAATAAATAAGAAAATATCAGCTCTAAATGACACATTATAGCAATTAGACATAATTGACATTTACAGGACACTTGATCCAGCAAAAAGAGACTATACCTTCTTTTCTAGTGCATATGGAACATTCTCAAGGATTGACCATATGCTGGGACACTAAAATAGCCTCAGCAAATTGAAGCAGATTGAAATCACACCAAGTGTATTCTCAGACCACAATGCTCTGAAATTGGAGATGAACTGTAAAATGAAAGTAGAAAAACATATATACATGGAGATTAAACAAAATCTTATTTTAAAATGGCTAGATAAAACAAATGAAAGAAGACATTTAAATATATATAAATAAACTAATGACAATGAAAATGCAACAACATATCACAATTATTGGGATACAGCAAAAGCAATATTAAGAGGGAAATTTATATCATCACAGGCCTATCTTAAGAAACAAGAAAAATCACAAGTAAACATCCCATCTTAAAGAACTAGGAAAAAAAATACAGACAAAACTCAAAGTCAGCAGAAGGAAAGAAATAATATAAATTAAAGCAGAGCTAAACAAATATGACAACAGAAAGACAATAGGAAAAATTAATGCTACAAAGAGCTGGTTCTTTGAGATAGTCAACAAAATTGACAAACCCCTGGCTAGACTAATGAAAAGGCAAAAGGAAAGGACACAAATATCTAAAATCAGAAATGAAAGGGAAGAAATTACCACAGATACCACAGAAATACAAAGGATTATAAGAAAATATTAAGGACTTTATGCCACTTAATTTAACAACCCAGAAGAAATGGACAAGTTCCTAGAAACTTATAGCCTACCTAGACTGAACAAAGAAAAGGATAATCAAAATACACCAATCAATAGTAAAGAAATTGAAACTACTATCCACAACCTCCTTAGAGGCAAAACCCCAGACTACATGGTCTCATCAATGAATTTTACCAAGCATTCAAAGAAGAATTAATCCCTCAGACTCTTCCAAAAATTTGAAAAAGCAATACTTCCTAATCGTTCTATGAGGCCAACATTAACCTAATGCTAAAGCCTGATGAAGACAAAACAAAAGAAACAAAATTATAGACCAATATCTCTGACAAACACAGATGTAAAAATTCTAAACAAAATCTTAGCAAATAGAATACAATAATGCATCAAAAAGATTATACATCATGACCAAGTGGGATACATTCCAGGAGCACAAGGAAGTCTCAATCTATGAAAATCACTCAATGTGATACAGGACATAAAATAAAAGATAAAGACCATATGATCATATCAATTGATACAGAAAAACTTTCAATAAGATACAACATCCATTTATGATCAAAACACTAAAAAATAAATGGGTATAGAAGGAAAGTATCTGAACATAATTAAAGCCATATATGACAAACCCTTACCTAATATCATAGTGAATGGGGGAAAGCTAAAGTCTCTTCCCCTAAAATCAGGAATAAGACAGGGTTGCCTCCATCACCACTGCTATTCAGTATAGTACTAGAAGTTCTAGCCACAGCAATCAGGCAAGAGAAAGGAATAAAAGATATCCAAATTGGGAAAGAGGTCAAATTGTCACTATTTGTAGATGACATGATATTTTATATAGAAATTCCAAAGACTCCACCAGGAAACTATTAGAAACAATAAACAAATACAGTAAAGTTGCAGGATACGAAATCAAGATAGAAAAGTCAACAGCATTCCTATATACAAACAACACATTTTCAGAAAAAGAAATGAGAAAGTCAATTCCTTTTGCTATCATAACAAAAAGAATGAAATATCTGGGAATTAACTTAACAAAGAACATGACTGACTTAAACATGGAAAACTATCAGACACTTTTGAAAGAAATTGGAGAAGACACAAAGAAACAGAATGATATTCTGTGTTCATGGATAGGAAGACTTAACATTTTTTAAATGGCCATATTACCCAAAGCAATTAATAGCTTTAATGAAATTCCTGTCAAAATTTCACAATCATACTTTTACAAAATAGATTTTAAAAATGTAAGATTTACATGGAACCATAAAAGACCTCGAATTGCCAAGGCTAACTACATAAAAAGAATGAAGCTGGTGGTATTGCACTCCCGACTTTAATTTATATCACAAAAGTTGTATTGGCAGAAAAACAGACACACAGACCAATGCAACAGAACTAAAAACCCAGAAATAAATCCACAAATTTATAAACAAGTAATTTTTAATATAGAAGCAAAAAATATACAATGGGGAAAAGAAACCCTCTTCAATAGCTGGTGCTGGGAAAGCTGGAAGAACATATGCAGAAAATAAATCTGAGCTGTGAACTCTCACCATATACTAAAATTAATTCAAAATAGATTAAATACCTCCATATAAGACCTGAAACAATAAACTGTATAGAAGAAAACTTTGGTGCTGAACTTACAGACCTAGGGTTCAAGGAAGACTTCATGAACCTGACCTCAAAGGCAATGGAAGTAAAAGCAAAAATAAATGAATGGGACTATATCAAACTAAAAAGCTTCTGCACAGCAAAAGAAACCATCAACAGCAGATTCCCTGGTGGTGAAATGGCTAGGCTTCAGCGCTCTCAACACCATGGCATGGTTTCAATTCCCAGCCAGGGAACCACCAAAAAAAAAAAACAAACAACAAAAAAAATCTCATCAACAATGCAAAGAGACAGCCAACTGAATGGGAGAAAATATTTGCCAACAACGCATCTCATAAGCATTTAATATCTAAAATATATAAAGAACTAATATGAGAACAACAACAAAAAAACAAACAACCCAATTAAAAAGTGGGCAGAAGAACTAACAGACACTTCTTCCATTAAGAAATACAAATGGCCAGCAGACATATGAAAAAATGCTCATCCTCATTAGCTATCAGGGAAAAGCAAATCAAAACCACAATGTGATATATCACCTCACACCTCTTAGAATCGCTATTATCAAGAAGACATGGAATAACAAGTGCTGGAGAGAATGTGAAAAAATGGAACCCTCATACACTGCTGGTGGGAATGCAAATTGGTACAACCACTATGGAATACAGTGTGGAGGTTCCTTGGAAATTGGGAATGGAGTTGCCAAATGACCCAGCAAAAAATCTTGAAAACCTTAGTTTGCAAAGACTTATGTACCCCAATGTTCATCGTAGTGTTGTTCACAATAGCCAAGTCATGGAAACAACCAACATGCCCTACAACATATGACTGAATAAAGAAGCTGTGGTACATATACACAATAGAATACTACTCAGCTATAAGAAAAGATAAAATACAGCCATTTGCAACAAAATGGATGGACCTAGAGATCATCATGCCAAGGAAAATAAGACTGACAGAAAATACCAAAAACTATATGACTTCACTCATGTGGAATATAAAACTGAAAGCAACAACAACAAAAAAAATTCATGGGATGGGAGAAGGGGGAGGGCATGGGAGAGGGAGCTAAATATAAGGTGATGGAAAGAGAACTAACACTGGGTGGTAAACTTATTATACAACAACTTTACAATGCACTGTAGAATTGTATACCTGGAACTTATATAATTCTTGCTAACAAATGTCATCCCAATAAGTCTAACAATATAAATAAATAGATAGATAGATAGATAGATAGATAGATAGATAGATAAAATTCATGGACACAATCAATAATTTAAAGATTATTTAAAGGCAAGTCGTGAGGGGATGTGGGAAGAGGAAGCAGGTGGAAGAGAAGGGAGGGGTTGCTAAATATATGGTGATGGAAAGACAACTCACACAGGGTGGTGAACATATAATGCAATGAGTTGACAACACACTGTAGAATTGTACATCTGGAACCTGTGTTAATTCTTCCTAACCAGTGTCAACCCAATAAGTCTAACAATTTAAAAAATAATGAAAAAAATAGTATAAAGAGTGTTACAGAATGACATAATAAAAAGAATGGAAAACATAATACAGTAGCAATAGTAACATAAAGCAAACTCATATAATCAATGATAAAAATTCATTTTGATATTAATGGAAAGCTAAAAGCATTCTTGCCATGATGAAGAATAAGGTACATATGTCCATTATCTCCCCAGTATTGTACTTTAGGTATCCACCCATGCAATTAGATGAGAAAACGACTTCAGGCCTAAGAATTGGAAAAAAGGTAGCAACTCCTCCTATTTGCAGATGATATGAGAGCATACATGGAAACCCCAAGAGAATTATGGCTAAACTGATGCAAACACAAAAATTTTAGTAAGAAGAAAGATATAAAATTACCATAAAAAGTAATAACCTTCAGAATGCAAAAAACTCTTACAATTCAAAAATACGACATACCAGGGATAGGAAGCAATCTCTGAGCAAAGCAACAAGAGGGAACAAGTATAAAACAAGATATTCAGCAACAAACAGAAGAAGCCCTGAAGCACTTGAAATTTTCAGAATGCCTAGAAAAAAAAAAGTGGACATGAGCAAAGTAAATTTGTAGGTTATAAAGCCTTGGATAACAAAACAAGTAATGGAAATCCTTGGGTTTGAAGATTATGTGATTGACTGATACTCAACCAGCTGGACGTGAAGAATCCAAGACTCCAAAATGATGCAAATCAACTAGACTGTGTATATGAAAGGAAAAAAATGCTAGAGAATGTATGGGAGAAATGTGCCTCCTGCTCTTAAGTGCATAAAAATAATAGCTGGAATTCTTTCTGCTTTCCTAGAACTGAAGAAGAAAGAAATAAAACAGAGACAGATTGAACAAAAAAAAGTTGGCATCTATGAAAAAGCAAGATGAAGACAAAGATAAAAGGGATAAGAAAGAAAAAGGAAACAGCAGAGAGAAAAGGGAGAGGTCTCAAAACCAAAAGAATGCATGTCCAACTCTCTTTCCCCTAGAAGACCATCTTCTAGGGGAATGTCAGGAGAGAGAGAAAGCACAGTCATTCTCCATCTTGCCAACACAGAACCAAGAGTCAAAGTCTTTCCACCGCTCCAGAAAAGAAGGAAAAATCTCCAGAGCTCCCAGAAACCATCAGTGAAAGTAAAAGAACTTTCAATACAAGAGACCACTTCTACTAGTGACATCCTGAAAGTTCCAAGCCAAAACCTGTACCAGAGCCTAAAGAACCTTCTCTGGAGAAAAATTCCAAAAAGGAAAAGGAGAAGACTCAACCAAGATCTCAGTTACATTCTAAATCAAAATTCTGAACGTATTCTTGCTCTCCTCATACTCAACCTAGATGGCACCATAGATCCAAATCAAGATCATACTCACCTAGAAGGTGGGCAAATCTAAGAAGACAGCTGTTTCCTCACAGAACTCTCCCAAGATGAATGCCTCCTCCTCCACTAAGGCATAGAAGGAGTAGCTCTCCAGTGAGATGAAGAAGGCATTCATCAGCATTCTTGTCTGGAAGTAGCTCATCATCCTTTTTACCTTGTTGCCAGTCACCACCAAAGAAGCCTCCTTAGAGGACATCCAGCTGCCTCCTTGAGGAACTCATAGGTTAGCTCCTTCAACAAGTCCTTTGAGACAAAGGCATAGGCCATCACCTCCAGCAACTCCACCACCAAAAACTCATCATTCCCCAACATCCCAGCAGTCTAACCATACAAGAAAAAGTCATGTTTCTGCCTCTCCAGGGAGAACTTCAGGTAAAGTGACAAAACACAATGATACTAAAAAAGTCCCCTTCACCAGTACCCAAGCCTAGAAAATTAGCGTCATCTGAATCAGAAGATAAAGGTGGCAAAATGTCTGAAGTAGATTCTGTGCAGCAAAGACACCAATGCAGACAACAGAACCAGCAATCGTCATCTGATTCTGGCTCCTCCTCTTACTCAGAAAATGAGCGACCCAAGAGGTTGCACGTGAAGAATGGTGAGGTCAAGTAGCAAACATTCTCCTTCCCAGAGTGCCTCTACATCATGTCCCAAGAGCCAGAAAGAGACTTCCACTCATGGTAGAGGTAGGAGAAGTCTCTTCCTACCACCCACCAGAAGACATTTTTCTTCCGCTCCTCCTCCTAGACGGCGCATGTCTCACACACCACTACCAGGAGGAAGGACTCCTCCTCCCCTGCGTCAGCACTTGCCTTCCCAAGAAGACACTTTCCTCCAATACAGAGAAGATATTCTCCTTTCCTGCCTCCAAATAAACGAATGGCTTCTCTCCCACCCCCTCCTAAACAAAAAGCAGCACCATCTCCACCACCAAAGCTGCGGGTCTCCCATTCTCACCTCCCAAAAGAAGCTAGCTCCCCAATCACCAATAGACAGTCTCCTTCATTGTCATCAAAACAAAGAAAAGGGTCTTACCTGAGCCAATCTACCTGGGAGTACTGGTCACCACAACCAAATAGCATTCGCCCTCACCATGGCCTGGAGCCCCTTAGACCTCAAGTCTTCCACCTGTTGGAAGAGGAGCATCATCATCACCCCAGTGAAGGCAGTCCCCATCTCCAAGTACTGGGCCCATTAGGAGAGTCTCCAGGACTCCAGAGCCCAAAAAGACAACAAAATTTGCCTCACCAGGCCCTCAGACTGTGAGGAGGGTCTCATCTCCCCAGTCTGTCTCAGTATCTCCTGAGCCAGCAGCTAAAAAAAAAACCCAGCACCTCCATCTCCTGTCCACTCTCAGTCACATCCTACCAGCTGATCACCAGATGTACCAGTCAAAAAGGCTAAAAGCCCAACACTAACCCGATCACCACAAGGAATTTGGACCAAGAAGGAGGTGGAAAGAAAAAGAAAAAAAAAAAGGACAAGAAACACAAAACACACAAGAAGGGAAATGTTGTGGCTGCAACTGCTACAGCTACTATAACCCCTGCAGCCATTTCTGCTCCCATGACTACATCAGTGCAGAAAGAACCAGAGGGAGAGCCAAAGCCTAAGGAGACTGAAAGATAACCTTGATGTCTTAGAAAAGCAAACGAGTGAAAATGACTTGAGAGCAATGCGGAAGGCTCAAATGTCCCCACAGTCTTAGGTGAAAATGTTTGTTATGCTGTAAATTTTATTTGGTTTGTACTCAATTCAATTTCAAAATTGATAAAATGTGTTTAAGCTTTAGACAATAGTATTTGTTGTAATAATCGTTAGGTTGAAGTTCACTATATAAAAGGGGGCATGGATTTATATTACAAAATGTGTCCACAGTGTATTAGTGATATTCTTTCATTGACAGTTAACATAAATTCATTTAAAGTGAAATATTTTAAGCCAAAAAAAGAAAACTCCTTTTTAAAAAGGGGGATTTAAATATTGTTGGCATTTTTATGGTTTCTTTAAATGCCCCTGGCTATTCCCAGAGTTTTCACTTTTATTTTTTTTTTTTTTCATTTGAGTCTTACAACCCATGATGCTTCCAGGTGTGTATGGTTTGCAAGCTTGCCCAGAAATAAGACTACTCTTGGCTACCACAAAAGTATAAAATCTATGAGGTCTGAAAATTAAGTTCATGAACTCATCCTAGAAAAAGTGCTGCAAACCTCATTGCTGAACATCACTACAGTCACCTTCAAAGTACTCCCCTTGGGAAGCTATACACTGATGCCAGGGCCTTGTCCATCTTTAAAGTAATTTTGCAATTTTGGTACTCTTTTACTGGAATGGCCATCGGAGCTGTCATATTTCTCTTAATGTCCTGAATATCATACAAATATCTTCTTTTCCATGTTTTCTTTATCTTTGGGTAAAGACAAAAATCACTGGGGACCAGATCAGGTGAGTAGGGAGGATGTTCCAATACAGTTACTTGTGTACTGGCTAAAAACTAACTCATAGTCCCGTGTGAGCTAGTGTGTTATCATGATGCAAGAGCCATGAGTTGGTGAAAAGTTCAGGTCATTTTTGTTTAACTTTTTCATGCAACCTTTTCAGCACTTCTAAATGGTAAACTTGGTTGACTGTCCAATTGGTACAAATTCATAACGAACAATCTCTCTGATATCAAAAAAAGGTTCACAACATCATTTTGACGCTTGATTTGAACTTATGGAAACTTTTTTAATTCATTTTTATTGTTAGACTTATTGGGGTGACATCTGTTAGCAAGGATTACATAGGTTTCAGGCATACAATTCTACAGTGCATTGTCAACTTGATGTCTAATAAGTTCACCACCTAATGTGACTTCTCTTTCCATCACCTTATTGGCAGACTTCCATTGTGTACTTCAATGCTTTGTTTCAGGGTCATGTTGGTACACCCATGTTTCATCATCAGTGACAATATAGCCCAAAACATCATCTTGCCTCTCCAAAAGGTCTTGGCAAATTTTGACTTTCCTTTGTTTTAGTTCATCAGTGAGCTCCCTTGGGACCATTTTTGCACACACACCTTTCTCATGCCAAGATTTTCAGTTAAGATTTTCCAAATTATTTCTCTAACAATGTTTACTTTGTCTGCTGTGCTTCTCATAATCAGCCAACAATTTTGATACACAATTCAATAAATTTTTGCAATGTTTTGTCAGTTCTGCTCATTACTGGCTGCACTGACCTCTCTTCATCAGTGATGCTTTTTCTCCCCTCAGAAAAACATTTAATCAGCAGTTTGTACACTGCTGTTTTCTTCATGACATTATTCCCATAAACTTGGACTAACATGTTTCTGATTTCACTTCCACTCTGGACAAGTTTAACAAGAAGTTTAATGTTTGTTCATTGCTCTAACTCAAGCTCCAATATTCTTGCAATGGCATACAAAAACACAACAACAATAATGAATGCTACTCAGCAAGACACTACCACACATCAACATGAATAGAGCTGTGAGGCACATATACCAAATTTATGAAACCTTACTGAGTTGTTTGTATAGTGCTGCCAACATAAGCACATGGTGACAAGTTCATGAACTTAACTTGTCAGCCTTCGTATAAATGAATGTTTTAATACCATAACATTTCCTGTTGCTTGCAGAGTTTCTGCTGAAGTGAATCAGGATTCAAGCTCTAGAATGAGATAGAAATGAAAGCATGTTATTTGCCAGGACACTGTGGGTTTACATTGGTGTATATAACAACTTGATTTGGAAGACTGGAATGTCATTCTATTCTGTTGTATTTTTGTAGAGGAGATTAACTGGTCTCAGGAAGGATCCTTAAGTTATATAAAATTTTGTTTTATGAAATGTCATTGCTCCATAATTTTGTCTTATTCTTCCAATTGTTATATACAACTTTCAGAGCTCTTGTATTTGGAAGGCTGGAAGGGTCCTGACTTTAAGATAGTGATATGTTTCCACTGTTTGTTTGGTTTTTGTTTGTTTGTTTTTAGACTAAAGCTATATAAAGTTTGTGAATTAAAAAGAATAAATTTCTAAATTAGAAAAAGATAAAACGTACCAATTTCAAAATCAGCAAAGGATCTGATTAGACAAGTCTCCAAAGATGTACAAATAGCTGTGAAAAAATGCTCAATGTCATTAGTTATTAGCAAAATGCAAATCAAAGCTGCCATGTAATACCACATCATACCCACTTAAATGGCTAGAATAAAAAATATAGACAATAACAGTGTTGACAAGTATATGGACAAATTGGATCACTCAGAAATTGCTGGTGGGAATGTAAAATGACATGGCGGCTTTGGAAAACAGTTTGGGACTTACTTAAAATGTTAAAAGTAGTGTTACCATATAAAAGCATTTCCTCTTAGGTATTTATCCAAAAGAAATAAAAACAAACTTCTACACAAAAACTTGTACATAATGGTTTATAGGCAAATTATTTTATTATAAATAGCCAAAAAATGCAACCTAAATATTCATCAACTGAGGAATGGATAACAAATTGTGGTCAGTCTGTAAACTCCAAAAAGGAATGAAGTACTGATACCTGCTACAACATGCATGAATCTTGAAAATGTTACACCAAATGAAAGAACCCAGCCACAAAAGAGCACATATTGTTCAACTCAGAATAGGGAAATCTATAGAGAAGTAAATTGATGTGTCTAGAGTTGGTGGAGGTAGGATTTAGGGAATAATGAGGAGTGAATGCTAACAGGGATAAGCTTCTTTTGGAAGTGATGGAAATGTTCTCAAATTAACAGTGATGGTTGCACAACCTTGTGCTTATGCTAAAAAACACTTAATTGTACACTTTTTTAGGGGAGGGGTAATTCCCTGGCTGGGAATCAAACCCAGACTGCAGCATTGAGAGCACTGAAGCCTAGCCACCACACCACCAGGGAACTCCCTTAATTGTACACTTTAAACAGCTAACTTAATGATATATACATGATGATTCAATAAATCTATTAAGACACTAATAGCTTTCATATGTACAAATAATCAGTTAGAAGATGAGATGGGAGTAAAAATTCCATTTAAATATTTGGAATAATAAATTTACAAAGAAATGTACAAAACATATATAAGAAAAAATTCTCAGAGTTCCCTGATGGTGTAGTGGCTTAAGGCTTCAGCGCTGGCGCTGTCAGCATTGCGGCCTGGGTTTGATTCCCAGCCAGGGAGCTATCCACATACCAAAAAACAAAAAACAAAAACAAAACAAAACAAAAATTCTCTTAAAAAAAACAATAGATTTTGATTAAACACTTTCCTGATTTTAATATTTTTGTATATGTACCTATAAATATATAAAACCTCTATTTTGATTACAAAGTTTAGAATATATATATATATATATTAATGCTTGTTTTCAAAGTACAAGAAATGAAATAAATAAATAAAAATACATGAAAAACAACAAAAAAAGAAATGAAAACCCAAAACATTCCTGATAATCTTCCCTTTTTACTACTTTCTAATAGACATGTTTTTATGAAAAGAATTATTATTCTAAATGTAGATTCTCCCTCAATTAGTGTAGACCATAATATTATCAATATAATTTATCTTGCTAATACTTTATTACCATACTTTTGGTTTCCTTAACAAAACCAATCAGGGTCATGTTTTGTTTGTTTGTTTATTTGGGAAAATAAAGAAATTATGCTTGGTAATCTGAAATTCCCTTTAGAATATTTGTAAAAAAGCTTTCCCCCCATACAGAATTATCTCAACTGACATGTAAATGTCTTGTTTTGTGAAGTCTCACTGTTAGAAACCAAGAACAGAGACCCAGGGGGTCTTCCCATGAACTCAGAAGAGATGACCTTCCAATCAGTGAAGAAAGGTAAAATCTTATTTGTTTAGCTCATTAAATTGACAGAAATGCCTACCTTTACTTTATTTTGCATTATATGTTTCAATGAACATAGTTTCTCTAACTGCAATTTAATAGTACCAAATTATAATATGGTATCACGTTTTCACTCTGCAGTTACTTTTAATTCATTGTGTGACAAGAAAAATCAGTTTCATTATTAATCTAATCTCTGCTAATCACAAATATAAATTGATGCTTCTTGACAAAACATATAACATTATTTCATTTATTTATTTATTTTGTGTTTATTTTTTAAATTACATTTTACCTGAAATATTATAATGGTTTCAGATGTACAACATCTGAATCATTTATATAACTTACTAAATCTTCATTTTAAAACATCTGGTTCCCCTCTATTACCATACATAGTTATTACACTGTTGTTGACTGTATGTGCTATGCTGCATTTTATATCCCTGTTACTATTCTGTGACTATGAATTTGTACTAGTTGATTTCTTCCCCCTTTACCCCCATCCTTCCAGCTCTCCTCCCATCACCCCAATAAATCTGGTACCCATCTAACACCATACAGTTACTGCAAACTTCTTCACTATATTCCCATGTTATACTCTATATCTCCTTAATTTTTGCCTTGTAACATTCAAAATAAACTTCTCTCTTCCTTTCCCTTATTTTACTCACTCTTTCAGCCCTCCTCTCATCTTAAAGAAGTCCCTCTAACAGTCTTTGTAGCACTGGTTTGGTGGTGATGAACTCCTTTAGTTTTTTCTTATCTGAGAAGTTTTTTATCTTTCCTTCTATTTTGAATGCTAGCCTTGCTGGATACATTATTCTAGGTTGTAGATCCTTGTTTTCCATCACGTTGAATATTTTTTGTCAATCCCTTGTGGCCTGTAAAGTTTCTGGTGAGAAATCAGCTGAGAGTCTAATGGGTGTCCCTTTGCATTTCTCTTGCTATTTTTCTCTTTTTCTTTAACTTTTTCCATTTTAATAATGATGTGTCTCACTGTATTCCTGTTTGGGATCATTTTGTTTGGGACTGTCTGTGCTTCCTGGGCTTGCATGTCTATTTCCGTCACCATTTGTCACTTTACTAGGTTAGGAGAATTTTCACTCATTATTTCTTCAAATAATTTCTTGATCCCTTGCTTTTCCTCTGTCCCTTCTGGTAGGCCAATGATTTTTACATTTAATATTGTCCCAGAGGAATCTCAAACCATTCTGGGGTTTTTGTTGTTGTTGTTTTGTTTGGGATTCTTGTTTCGATCTGTTGTTCTTGATGGGTGTTTTCTGCTGGATTTTTCTGTAAATCACTGCTTTGCACTTCTACTTCATTTAATTTGGTGACTTTTATTCCATTCTTTATTTTAGTTAATGTAGTCATTGTCTTTGTTTGGTTCTTTATAATGGTTTGTATGTCTTCTTTTATGCTTGCTATCTCTCTGTTGAAGTTATCATTCCATTCCTTAAGTTTTTTTATAATCATTGTTTTGAGTTCTGTTTCTGATGGGTCATCTGTCCCCATCTCTTTTTTGTTGTCTGCAGTTCAGATTTATTTTGACCTCCCTTTTCCTGGTTATTCATTTTAGCAGCCTCTCCAGACTCTCACTGATGCTGTTTCTTTGGTGTTTGCTGTTGATACTGGGCAAGCAGAGGTCTGTGGGGGAGTGGCATTCACGGCTATGTTTTCTTACTGTGGTTCCAAGGGTTGTTCAGGGAGTTTAGGTGTGATTGTGCCTTTTTCTTCCCAGTTTGCCCCATGGATTCTGCCCTGAGCCTTGGGGTCAATTCTCTATGGTAGTCTTTCAGACCATGCTGGTTGTGAGCCAAGAAACACACTTGCAGCCCCCTCTCCTCCTTCCCAGCTGGAGTGGTAGTGCTGCAGCTCCTCACTGCCCCATCACTCACCCTCCTCTTGGAACCAGAGAGAATTCCAGCTGCTGAATTTTATGGACTGGTTTGCACCTCCTGGGGGTCAAAGTGAGGCCTGGTTGCAATATCTCATGTTCCTTCTTTTGGGCTTCCTTTCCTCTATCTGACTGAGTGAAGTCTAGAGCATTCTCCCACTGCCTTCTTCCTCCTCCCTCCTGCAGTGGTAGAGTTCCAAGTGGGGACCCACGCCAGCTACATCTCTGCACTTTCCCTTTTGTTTCTCCTTTGTTTAACCCTCTGCCCACCTGCAGGTACCTTAGTGGTGAGCAGGTTTAGCTATGATTGTGTGTTGTGTAGAAGGTCTTTAGTTGAGTTATAGATGTTTCATTAGTTGTAATTTTCAGGGGACTTTTTCAGAGGTCCCTCTCACACTGCCATTTTGTTGCTCCTATACCCATTCTACCACATTATTTCATTTTTATATGGATACTTCTGAAATAAAAAATCATAATGAAACACATGTTTTATTTTCACGAAAGTTTTAAAAGTTTTTTTTAACTATTAACTTATAGTACTTCTGTTAATGTATTATTGTTTAAACTTAAGTATTTTTTTAAAGTTGGGGGTAAAACCCATATAAATAACTTTCCATAATGCCAAATTTTAAAACTGACTTTTATCCCACCTGTAATATCAATCAATTTACTTTCATTTACCTATTCTTATACTTTTACTTGGTATTGTGCCTATATAATTGCAGATACTAAACAAACATCCTAAAAGCATTGTTCAAATGAGGTATTATATGAAATTGTTTATTTTTGAGTGGGAAAAAAACCAAGCAGCCTAAAAGGTTAATGAAATATTTTTCTTCATTCTTTATCTTATTTATTCTTACTCAGATTTTTCAAAGTCTGGGAAGCACATTAAATCTTTCACAAATCACATGTTTGTTAAAAAAAGAAAAAAAGCTTTAATCTTATATATTCCAGTATATTGTATTCTGTACCAAAGCTTTGAGGCTATTATATCTGAAACCTGATGCATACATCTAATTCTGGCTCTACCCATTTTGCCAGTAGGACTTTGGGACTTTGGGCACTTTACTTAGTAGCCACATTATGCTTTAGTTTTCTTATGTGTAAAATGGGATAATAAAAGTCTGTTGTGGCTAAGACAAAGAAGGGTTGTTGTGTATATTAAATAATACTAGTAAAGCACTGACAATAGTGCTGCATTTATTTGTTGGCTATTATCAGTTCTTAATCATCTCCAATGGTATAACATGACTCTTTATGCAATTTAATTCATTTTGCTTACAATTCAACTTAAATATTAATATTACTCTTATTTGCATTTGCCTCATATATCTTTGCCTCATATATCTGTTTTTAAATTTTGGTAATATTTTGTAAGTTTTCCAATGTTGGATTTTGGCTCAGTTTGAGTCTCTGTCTCTAAATAGAGAATTAGAATCCAATTACATTAGGTTAGTTATTTTGATAATTACTGATATGTTTAATCTTCTAGTATATTCTTTGATAATCTGTTTATAGTATCTCCTAATTATCTCCTTAAATTTTTTCTTTTTGCTATATGAACTGTACCTTTAAGTTTTCAAAATTATTCTTTAATGTATATTTTTTAAACTGACAGGAGTAAAAAGATATATTTTGAATCCATTTAAGAAACAGAATTTAGCATAGTTTATTAAGCCCCACCAATTTAATTAACCTTTCTAAAAAGAATCAAGAATATTTTGTATAGATCATATTAAGTTATTGTTATCAAATTATCTTTTACATAACTTTTAAAACATTCTCAAAATTAACTTTCTAGTTAATTAGAAAACTAATTTTCTATTTTACATTTTCATACAGAATACTTTCTTCATGAGGAAAATTTAAATACTCACTATAAAAAAGCAAAAATCTACTAATAGAACATTTTTACAATAAAAATTCAGTCTTTCTCTTGTTCCAGACCTCATCTCAATCTTCTAATTGCTATCAACAGATTCTTTATATGTACAAAAAGAAATTTTTGTGCATTCAGATATGCTGAAATGTAATCTACCTTACATGCTGAATCTAATTTTATTTTATTATTTTAGGTTTAATTTTTAATTAAATTTGTTGGGGTGATATTGGTTAATAACATTATATAGGTTTCAAGTGTACAATTCTATAATATATCATCTACATATTGCATTGTGTGCTCACCATCCAGAGTCTGTTCTCTTTCCATTACCATACGTTTGACCCCCCCTCTCTTCTTCACTAACTCCCCCCATCCTCTGGTAAAGACTAAACTATTGCCTGTGTCAATGAGTTTCTGTTTCTTTGTTTGTTTTGTTCCTTTATTGCTTTCAGTTTTATATTCTACATATGAATGAAGTCAGATGATTCTTGATTTTTCTGACCTATTTCACTTAGCATGATGATCTCAAGATCCATCCATGTTGTCGCAAATGTTAGGATTTCATCTTTTCTATGGCCAACTAATATTGCACTGTGTATATATGTACCATATCTTCTTTATCCAGTTATGTATCAACGAACACTTTGGTTGTTTTCATGTCTTGGCCACTGTGAATAATGCTACAATGAACATTTGGGTACATGTATCTTTACAGATAAAACTTTTCAGATTTTTGGGGGTAGATACCCAGAAGAGGGATTGCTGGGTCATATGGTAACTCTATTGTTAATTTTTTAAGGAACCGCCATACTGTCTTTCATAATGGCTGTACCAATTTACATTCCCACCTGCAGTGTATGAGGGTTTGTTTTTCTCCACAGCCTCTTCAACACTTGTTATTATTTTCAAGTTGATGATAGCCATTCTTACAGGTGTGAAGTGATATCTCATTGTGGTTTTGATTTGCATTTCCATAATTGCTAATGAAGTTAGGCATTTTTTCATATATCTGTTGGCAGTTTGTATGTCTTCATAGGAGAAATATCTGCTCAGGTCCTCTGCCTATTTTAAAATTGGATTTTTTTGGGGGGTTGTGTTGTTGAATTGTATGAGTTCTTTATATATGCTGGATATTAGCCCCTTATCAGAAATATTCTTAGCACAATCTTCTCTCATTCAGTTGCTTGCCTCTTTGTTTTGTTGATGGTTTCTACTGCAGTGCAGAAGCTTCTTAGTTTGATAGTCACATCCATTTATTTTTGCTTTTACTTCTCTTGCTTTTGACATCAAGTTCATAAATTCTTCCTGAACCTAAGGTCCATAAGTTTAGTATCAATGTTTTTTTCTATGCAATTTATTATTTCAGGGCTTATGTGTAGGCCTTTGATCCATTTTGAGTTAATTTTGATATATGGTAATAGATCACTGTTGAGATTTATTCTTTTGCATGTGACTTTCCAATTTTCATAGCACCATTTATTGAAAAGGCTTTCTTTTCTCCATTGCATGTTTTTGGCTCCTTTGTTGAAAATTAGGTGCCCATTTTCAAGGGGCTTTATTTCTGAGTTTTCAATTCTATTGCACTGGTCTATGTGTCTGTTTTTCTGCCAGTACCATGCTGCTTTGATTATTGTTACTTTGTAGTATAAATTGAAGTCAGGGAATGTGATGCCTCCAGCCTTTTTCTATTTTCATGGACTGCTTGGCTATTCAGGGTCCTTTGTGATTTCATACAATTTGATGATTTTGGGGTATATTTCATGAAAAATGTCATTGGAATTTTGATGAGTATTGTGTTACATCTGTATATTGTTTTGGGTAATGTGACCATTTTAATTATGTTGATTCTTCTAATCCATCAACAGGAAATATCATTCCACTTCTTTGTGCCTTCTTCAATTTTTTAATAATCTTATAGTTTTCAGCATGTAAGTCCTTCACATACTTTGTTAAGTGTATTTGTAGGTTTTTTTATTATTTTCACTGTGATTGCAAAAGGTTTTTTTTTAATTTCTTTTTCTATAGTTTCATTGTTAGTATATAGGAATGCAATGGATGTTTGTACATTGATTTTGCATCCTGCACCTTTACTGTATTCACTTATTGTTTCAAATAGATTTTTTGGTGAAGTCTTTAGGATTTTCTACATAAACAATCATGTCATGGACCTTGCAAGATGGCACCAAGAGAGGGGGTCTTTCACACCTCTCCTGGAAAATACAATTGAACAACCGTGATCCAACACAGGAAACCCTGAGTTGCACAGCCTCAGATGAGAGATTCATAAATCACAAGAAAACACCTGTAGGTCAGAGAAAAGAGGAGTGAGTGGGAGAGGAGGAGGGAGCAGAGCAGAATGGAGATGCAGCTGCAGAATGCAACCCATGACCTGACTGGGAGCTGAGGCAGGAAACTAGGGGGGAGCCAGAGGACACTGGCCAAGGAACAACATGATCCCTGGGTGAGTTGGGAGCCAAGTGGCAACAATAGTGGAAATGAGAGCAGCTGAAACCATATGAGACCATGGGTGAGTTGGACTGAGCATCAGCACACTACAGCAATACCAATTGGGAAGGGAGAGAGAGAGAGAGAGAGAACGCTCTATATTTGCCATGAAAAAAATCCCTCATGCCCAAAAAAAGAAACACATCAAATACAATGAGTACCTTTGGATTCAAAACTGCTCAAAAAGAAAAAGAAAAATCTACAGAAAAATAACTTGTATATGTGGAAATATGTGATCAAAATGACAGAATACAAGGCTGCAATTCAAGACAACTGAAACAATATTGTCAGAGTACCCAGATAAATTATCTCAGAAGGGAAATTTGTGAAAAAATAAAACATTTCAAGAAACAAATTGAAAATATAAAAAATAATCAAATAGAAATTAGATAATACAATAAAAGAACTGAGAAATGAACTAACTATCTTAGGGGGAAAAGGCTGATCAGATGGAGGAAAAAATTAGTGATATCAAATATTGGATCATAGAAACAACACAAAAAAGATAAGAACTTCTGAGTCAAAATAACTGAAATAACTCTATAAGAACTATCTGACTTCATGAGAAATAATAATATTACAATAATAGGACTAACAGAAGGGGCAAAACAAAACTCTACAGAAAGCTTTGTCAAACAAATAGTAGAAAAGAACTTTTCAAACCTATGGAAAGATCTGGAACCCCAAACCCAAGAAGAAAATAGGTCCCCTAGCTATCTGTACCCCAGCATATATTCTTCACAGCACATAAAAGATATCAAAAATCAAAGACAAAGGGACAATTCCCAAGGCAGTGGGGTGGGGGGATGCTATAACCTTTAAATCAGTGGTTCTCAACATTCCTAATGCCATGACCCTTTAATACAGTTTCTCATGTTGTGGTGACCCCCAACCATAAAATTATTGGTAGCTTCTCTCTACACATGTGTGACTGGTCTGCATAAGTATATTATGTGTTTTCTGAAGGTTGAGATCCGCTGCTTTAAATGAAAGCCCATCAAGCTATCATCAGACTTCTCAATAGAAACTTTTAAAGCCAGGAGGAAGTGGAATCAAATATTCAAAATATTAAAAGAGAGAAACTTCCAGCCAAGACTAAGTTATCCAGCACAACTGCCCTTTAAATATGAAGGAGGAATAAAGATCTTCTTAAACATACAGAAGCTGAGAGAATTTTCCAGCATGAGGCCAGCATTTCACAAAATACTGAAGGAGGCTCTTTGACCTGAACCAAAAAAAATTAAAATAAATGGGGAAGAGTTGAGACAACAAAAGGAAATTTAAAAGGGAGGAAGTAATGGCCATAGGAAATCCTCATATATCAAACATCACCCTAAATGTAAATGGACAAAACACACCAATAAAAATGTACAGAAGAGCAGACTGGATGAAGAAACAAAACCCACTTATATGCTGTGCCCAATAGACACACCTCAGTCATAAGGACAAACACAGACTCAGAGTGAAAGGATGAAAAACAATACTCCAAGCAAATGGCATCCAGAGAAAAGCAGGCATTGCCATACTGATCTCTGATAATTAAAAAAAAAAACTTCAGGTTAGTAAAGACAACAAGAGACAAAGATGGACATTACATAGTGATAAAAGGCACAATACAACAACAAAAAATGACAAAAAACCAATTACTATATATACTCCCAATCAGGAAGCACAAAAACATACTAAACAACTACTGACAGATCTGAAAAGAAAAACTGACAAAAACACAATAAGAGTAAGGGACCTAAACACCCCTTTAACAGCCATGGACAGATCATCTAAACAGAAAATAAATAAGGAAGTATCACACTTAAATGATACATTACAGCAAATGGATATAATTGATACTTTCAGATCACTTCATCCTAGAACCTAAGACCGTACATTCTTTTCTAATGCACATGGAACATTCTCAAGGGTAGACCATATGCCAGGACACAAAACTAGCCTCAGCAAATTCAAGAAGATTGAAATCACACCAAGTGTATTCTCAGAACACAAAGTGTTGAAATTGGAAGTCAACTGCAAAAAGAAAGCAAAAAATATCACATATACATGGAGATTAAACAACATGTTATTTAAAAATGACTGGATAAAAGAAGAGATTAAAAATACATAGAAACTAATGACAATAAAAATGCAATGTATCAAAATTATTGGGATGCAATAAAAGGAAAATTTTTCAGGCCTATCTTAAGAAACAAGAAAAATCACCAGTGAACATACTAACATTCCATTTTCAAGAACTGGAAAAAGAGAAGCAGAAAAAAAACAAAGTCAGCAGAAAGAAGGAAATAATAAAAATTAGAGCAGAGCTAAACAAAATTGAGAACAGAAAAAGAATTTTAAAAAAGTAATAATGCAACAAAGAGCTGGCCCTTTGAAAAACTTAATTAAATTGACAAACCCTTGGCTAGGCTAACAAATGGATGGGGAAAAAAAAGATACAAGTATCCAAAATTAGAAATGAAAGAGGAGGAATTATGACTGATACCTCAGAAATACAAAGGATCATGAGAAAATATTGCAAAGGGCTTTATGCCTCCAAATTAAGAACCTAGAAGAAATGGACAGGTTTCTAGAAACATATAGTCTACCTAGACTGAACCAAGAAGAACTAGATAACTGGATAATGTAAATAAACCAATCAACAGTAAAGAAATTGAAACAATCATCTAAAACCTCCCCAATGGAAATAAAACACAGATCACAGTCTCACCACTGACTTTTACCAAGCTTTCTAAGAAGAATTAGTGCCTATCCTCCTGAGACTCTTCCAAAAAGTTGATGAGGTAATATTTCCCAACTCATTCTACAAGGCCAACATTATCCTAATACCAAAACCTGGTAAGGACAACACACACACACACACACACACACACACACACACACACAAATATAGACCAATATCTCTGATGAACACAAATGTAGAAATCTTAAACAAAATATTAGCAAATGGAATACAACAATGATACATCAAAAAGAGATTATACACCACGATCAAGTAGGTATCACAAGCACAAGCATTGTTCAACATATAAAAATCAATCAATGTAATACACATTATGAACAAAATAAAAGATAAAGACTATATGGTCATGTCAATTGATGCAGAAAAAGCATAGGACAAGATACAACATCCATTTATGATCAAAACACTGAAAAAATGCATATAGAAGGAAAGTATCTCAACATAATAAAGGCCACATATGACAAACCCTCAGCTAATATCATACTGAATGGAGAAAAGGTAAAGATTATTCCCCTAAAATCAGGAACAAGACAGGAATTCCCCGTCAACACTGCTATTCAATATAGTACTGGAAGTTCTAGCCACAGCAATCAGGAAAGAGAAAGGAATAAAAATATCCAAATTGGGAAAGTAGAGCTCAAATTGTCACTATTTTCAGATGATCCTTTATATAGAAAATTCCAAAGACTTCACCAGGAAACTATTAGGAACAATAAACAAATACAGTAAAGTCACCAGATACATAATCAACCTACAAAAATCAACAGCATCCCTGTATATAAACAATGAATCTTCAGAAAAAGAAATGAGCCAGTCAATTCCTTTTGCTATTGCAACAAAAAGAATGAAATACCTGGGAATAACTTAACAAAGAATGTGACAGACTTATACAGGGAAAACTATAAGACTCTTTTGAAAGAAATCAAAGAGGACACAAAGAAGTGGAAAGATATTTTGTATTTATGGGTAGGAAGACCTAACATTGTTAAAGTGGCCATATTGCCCAAAGCAATTTACAGATTTAATTCAATTCTTATCAAGGTTTCACAATTATGCTTTCACAAAATAGATAAAAGAATTACCAGATGTGTATAAAACCATAAAACACCTCAAATTGCCAAAGCAATGCTGCATAAAAAGAATAAGACTGGTGGTATTACACTCCCTGACTTCAATTTATATTAAAAAGCATCAATAATCAAAAGAGCTTGGTATTAGTAGAAAAACAAACACACAATGAAACAGAACTGAAAGCCCAGAAATAAACCCACAAATTTATGGGCAAATAATTTTAAATAAAGGAACAAAAAATATGCAATGTGGAAAAGACAGCCTCTTTAGTAAGTGATACTGGGAAAGCTGGAAATACATATGCAAAAGAATGAATCTGAGCTGTGAACTCTCACCATATACAAAAATTAACTCAAAATGGATTAAAGACCTTCATATAAGACCTGAAACAATGAACTGTATAGAAGAAACATAGGTACTAAACTTATAGACCTAGGGCTCAAGAAAGACTGCATGAACATATCCTCAAAGGCAAGGGAAGTAATAGCAAAAATAAATGAATGGGACTATATCAAACTTAAAAGCTTCTGCAAAGCAAAAAAAACCATCAACAAAGCAAAGAGACAGCCAATTGAATGGAAGAAAATATTTGCAAACAACACGTCCGATAAGGGTCTAATATCTAAAATATATAAAAAACTAGTATGACTTAACAACAACAACAAAATCCAATTAAAAAGTGGTCAGATGAACTAAACAGACGCTTCTTCCATGAAGAAATACAAATGGCCAGCAGACATATGAAACAATGCTCATCCTCATTAGCTATCAGGGAAACGCAAATCAAAACCACAATGAGATATCACCTCATACCTGTTAGCGTGGCTATTATCAACAAGACAAGGAGAGATTGTGGAGAAAAAGGAACTCTCACACACTGCTGGTGTGAATGCAAAATGGTACAACCGCTATGGCAGATGGTGTGAAGGTTTCTCAGAAAATTGGAAATGGAGTTATCACAGAACCCAGCAATCGCCCTTCTGGGGATCTAAAAAAAAAATTGAAAAACTTAGTCCACAAAGACTTATGTATCCCAATGTTCATTGCAGTGCTCTTCAGAGTAGCCAAAACATGGTAACAACCAAAGTTCTCTGTGACAGATAACTGGATAAAGAAGCTGTGGTTACATATACACAACAGAATATTACTCAGCTATAAGAAAAGATGAAATACTGCGATTTACAACTAAATGGGTAGGCCTAGAGATCATCATTCTAAGCAAAATAAGTCAGGCAGAAAAAAACAAAAACTATATGACTTCACTCATATGCGGAATATAAAACTGAAAGCAACAAAGAAAAAACAAACAAACAAAAAACCCATGGATATAATCAATAGTTTAATGTTTATTTGGGGACAAGTGGGGAGGGGTAGGGAGAAGGTGGAGAGGTTGGTAGAAGAGGGAGTGTGAGCTAAATATATGGTGATGGAAAGAGAACTCAGACTGGGTGATGAACTTACAATGCAACAAGTTAACAATACACTGTAGATTTGTACACCTGGAACCTATGTAATTCTTGCTAACCAATGTCACCCCAATAAGTCTAAAAATTAAAAAAAAAAATAAAGAAGTAAGTAAATAAATAAACTGAAACAGGGTAAGTCCAAAGCCAAGAATAGTAGTGGTTTCCTCAAGAATGGAGGGAGTCAAGAAAGCAGTGTAAGGACATAAACGCAGTTATTGGTGATGGCCTGTTCTTAAGGTAAATGGTAAATTCAGAAGTGTTCTTTTTTGTTGTCACGCTTCATAACTTGAAGTGGTATAATTTGTATTCTCCTTTCTTTCTCTTTAAATTCCTTTTTCAGTTTTAAAAAATACTGAATAGACATTGCCTCGTTGTTGCTGCAGATGTCAGTGTGGTCAGGGCTGATGTCACTAGACTGTTTTTGCTTAGATGGTTATAAGATTTTTCTCTACTTTTATAATTTAAAAGCTTTGCCAGAATGTGCATAGTGTAAACAAATATGTGCTCAGAAGTTATTTGGGCAATTTGGTTGCAAGTATTTTGGCAATAATCATGCAATCCAGTGAAATAATTTGTAAGGATCAAACTCATGTGTTTTTGCTGAAGGATTAGAAAATGAGAGCAATTCTTCTCTCTAAAAAGGCCTTAGTGTACATTTTCTTCTCAGAGATGAAAAAGATAGATTCTATTGATAAAATTCAAAGTAACTACCAATGACATAACTCTCTTTTGCCCTTTTTTCTGCTGTCCACTAAGCCCAACTCCAACTCTGGAAGAAGTCATCACCTGGGCACAGTCATTTGACAAGTTAATGCTCACTCCAGCAGGAAGGAATGCTTTCCGTGAATTCCTCCGAACAGAGTTCAGTGAAGAAAATATGCTTTTCTGGATGGCATGTGAGGAACTGAAAAAAGAAGCTAATAAAAACATTATTGATGAGAAAGCAAGGATAATATATGAAGACTATATTTCTATTCTTTCTCCTAAAGAGGTATGTACCTATTGAAAGGTTTTCCCCAAAATGTCCTTTTTTAATATCAGAGAAACTATAAGTGAAATGAAGCAAGTTTCCATTTCTCAGAATTTTTGTTCTTTTGAATCCAAAATCTAAGAAGTTAGGTTGGTCTCAAAACTAAAGTGCTTTGTAGCTCTAATTATAAAATCATTCATTATATTCTACTATGTGCCACTAAGAATATAAAGTTAATAAAACAGGGCCTCTCCTGTCAGGGAACTCACAGACAAGGGTACAGTGAGACATAAGAGCCCTTGGTGTGACACCTCAGGGTCCTAATGGGCTGATGCAGTAAGCCATAAACAGTGGGGTGGGGCAAGCATGAGGGAGACGTACTAGGATAGGTTGTGGATGGACCAAGGATAATAAAAAGGAAATTATGAGAAGCACAACAGGATAAGCATCCCAGAGGTTAGGATTGATGGGCTAAGTATAAAAGTATTCAGTCACATCACAGTGGAGGTGTCAATAGTTGGTATGGCTAATGTGTTGCACATTTACCAAACTATTAGAGCTGGTGGCAGGCAATAGGAGGAGAGTTAGGAAACTGAGAGCAGAGAGAAATTTGAGAGCCATGATGAGGTTTTCTGATTTCTATCCTGGGAAATCCTTGGATTTTCACCTAGTAATATCATCAAGTTTAGATTTTTGAAAGACCAATAAAGCTGCAGAATAGATTAAGAGAAGAACATTAGAGGAAGAAGACAGAGGACCAACTGAGTAGTCCAAACTAGATGTGATAAAAGCCTGAACAGGCCAGCTGAAGAGAAACTAGAGAGGAAGTGTTTGATTTGAGGGAAATCCCATAATCTCCAATGACTCCTACATGAATGGTATGGGCAGAGCAGATACTGCAGTAGTTTTCTGAAATGGGGCAGACAGCATGGGGAGCATGCTTGGTAGAAGGAGTCAGGCTCAATTTTGCTTATTTATGTTTCCACTGTGAAGTTGGAGATACTCTGCTGACTATTATATGAACATGGAGTACAAAAAGTTATTTCCATTTTAGATTAATAAAAATCAAGACAGCTTTTATTCTTTAATTTATAACTTCCACATATTTTCATTTTGTCAGATTTTTCTTTCTATTGTAAAGCAAGATTTTTTTATCACTGTCCCTTAAAGCATTACACATACAAACAAAATACTTCTTAGCAACTTTATGATGTAATAATGATATAAAAATATGAACTTTTCTTCCCAAATATAAGCATTTGTTACTTGAAATGTAAAAGCTTAAACAATTTAAGAGCATAGACTTTGGGGTCAGATTCACTTCAGTTTGAACCCCAGATCTCTAATTTCATAGCAACATAACCTTGAGTGTATATCTGAATCTCTCTGCATTTCACTTTCCTCACATGTGTGAAGGGGACATTACCACCTGCCCATATATGTGGGAGGATTGAGAGGGAGAACAGTGCAAAGCCCAGTCCCATCCCCTGGCTGAGTAGGCACCCCTAGACAGCCGCTCAGTAACCACTTTGTTCATTCACCCATCCTGCCCAGACACTGTGTTGACCCAGCATTCACAGGGATATTCTTGAGATGGAGATTGTAGAGAATGAAAAAGTTCCATCTGCCTCTTAACTGTTTGTGAACTAAAATATTTTTTAATGTTTTCTATAGTAATTCAGTCTAATTCCCTAACAAGAGCACACACTTTCCTTCTTTCATCCAACAATAGTATTGAGTCCTCCTTTGGCAGAAACTGTGCTCCTAAGTACTGGACCCTTATACTCAAGAAGTGTCCAGGAGAAGATTGCATAGTGGTGAGGGCTGCCATATGGATAAGCTCAGAGTGGTTAAGAAGGCTTCCCAGGATGGGAGAGTGACATCTAAACTAGACTTGCAGGAGAAGTACAGTCAGCCAGAAAGAGTAGGGGGAAAGATTTATTCTAGACAGAAGGAACAAAGACAAGCTAGGTTTAGATCCTTCTTTCTTTAAATTCCAAGTGATTTCCAAGTTCTTTAAATGCCTGCATGGAATAGTGAGCTGAGGAATTAGTGGAAGCAGACCATAAAGGGGTTTCTAAGTTTCAACTTCAAACTTCTAAGCTTTGGCCTTGATCTTCAGAACAGGACAAGTCAATACAAGGGCTGATGCTGGAGTGTCAGGATGGGATTTGCATTTTAAAATTATCTTTCTGGTCAAACCACAGTGTAAGTTTGGAGAGGCACTAGACTGAGAAAAAGAGACCAACAAGAAGGCTGGTGAACAAATCTAGCAGGAAATGGTGAGTGACTCTCCACATAGGGCATGGTAGAGAGAAGGGAAGAGGTGGACAGATTCAAAAGGTGTTAAAGGGGCAGAGTCACCAAGATTTTGTGACTGAATATAGAGCCAGAGAGGAAATGAAGGATGAGCAGCACTCAGAATTGGGTGGGAATAAATAGTTCCATTCCTTCACATGCTATACAAGAAAAAGATCTGGAGATGCTGGGAATCTGTTTTGAATGCATTAGGTTTGTGTTACCTGTGAGTAGGCACAAATAGCTTTCAAGGAGGAGAATGGTTGTATGCATCTGAAAAGATAGATCACTGAAATCAATAGTTAATGATTTAGCTAATCATATTTTGAGTTTTATATAAAACAAGTGCACATTGCCTAGCATTAGAACCATCATGGCCTATTCATGCAGAGATGGTCTGGCTAAGGTTCTTCACCCAGAAGTTAAGTGTGGGGAAAGAGGGCAAGATGGTGACCATGGAGGAGGTCCCTAAAGCCTCTCCCAGAAAACACAATTGAACAACCATCCAGGAGCCAAGAAAGAGGACGCTGAGTGACACAGTGACAGTCTAGAAATCCACATATCATAAGAAAACACCTGAAGGTTGGAGAGAGAGGGGTGAGTGGGAGAGAGAGGGGAGGGAGCAGAGATGGATCACAACAGGAACCCATTGCTGTTGATCATCCTGGAGCATCACAGTGCATGGGAAGGAGGAGGCCAAGAGGTGACAAGAGTGAAAGCTGGAGTAGCATAATGGTGGGAGACCATGAGGAAGCTGGGCCTTAGAGTAACATGTCAGGGAGAGAGCTTGGGGGCCAGCCTCTGAAGCTCTTGAGGAACAAGAGGGCTGAGTGAGGACTCTGAACAGCCACAAGCTGAGGTGAGGCCCCAGAGACAGCACCTAGGCTGCCGGTGCCCCCACAGACCATAGTACATGTATGCACAACTCCTCCACAGGGCTGCAGTTCTCAGTGCATGGTGGCAGTACACTGGCCCAAGGCTTTGGACCCATGCTTCGCATGTGCCCGGCACCCTCACAGAGTGCACACCTACAGACTTGGCCCTAGCTGGTCACTGGAGCATGCCCAGGAAAGAAAAGAGGATTTGATAGCATTTACCCCAGCCAGCAAGAGCAGCCTTTACCTGCACCCCATCAGCCTCCCTGAGTTCCCTCAACTTCCCCAGCAAAGGACTGGAGGTGGGGCTGCCCCAGCACACATTTTTTGGGCCTCACCCCTCTCTTACAGCCTCCCCAATGAACTGCAGGAAGTAGAGGGACCACGGATAGACATGGCCCACCCCCAAATGTGGCTGGAGACTAGAGATAAGGCTTAAACTCCTCCTTCTCTCCCAAATCTTGGCCCACAGTACTACCTAGTGTCTGCCCTACAGCAAGAAATCACAAAAATACTAATCAGAGAAGCAGCTCCTGGGATCTGCTGAATATAAAGCCCTCATGCCAACGATGAAGGACACAGTGGACACAGTGGACAATATGAGCACCTTAGGATCTAAAGCTGCTCAGAGGGAGTTCCCTGATGGGGTAGTGGCTTAAGGCTTCAGCGTTGGTGCTGCCAGTGCTGCGGCCTGGGTTCGATTCCCGATCAGGGAGCTACCCACATACCAAAAAGAAAAAAAAATAAAATAAAATAAAATAAAGCTGCTCAGAAAGGAGATGAAAAATCTGCAGAAAAGGATCTCATAGATCTAGAAATTTATTAAATAAGTGACAGAGAATTTAAAGTAGCCATTCTAAAGGATCTGAGAGAAATGAAAACATACTGGCAGAACACCATAGCTCGGGTGAATGACCTAAGAAAGGAAATCTGTGAACCAAAGGAGCAATTTAACAAAGAAATTCAAACCATAAGGAAGAACGAGATGGAAATTCAACAGATAAATAATACAATAAAAGAAGTGAGAAATGAAATAACCCATAGGAAACGTCCAACCAGATGGAAGAAAGAATTGGTAATATTGAATATCAGAACATGGAAACATCTCAAAAAAAAGGAAGATGGAAATTATACAACCAAAAGGATTGAAAGAACTCTGCAAGAACTATCTGACTCCATGAGACAAAACAATATCAGGATAATAGGATTAGAAGAACATAAACAAATAGTAGAAGACAACTTTCCAAACCTATGGAAAGATCTGGAACCCCAAATTCAAAAAGAAAAATAGGACCCCTAAAGACCTGTACCCTAGCAGATCTTCTCCAAGACAGACTGTACTAAAGATGTCAAAAACTAAAGACAAATAATTCTCAAGGCAGCCAGGAAAAAAAGAACTATAACTTTTAGAGGAAAGCCCATCAAGCTGGCATCAGACTTCTCAGCAGAAACTCTACAAGCCACAAGGGAGGAGAATCAAATATTCAAAACTTTAAAAGAGAGAAATTTCCAGCCAAGAATAAATTATCTGGCAAAATTATCCTTCAGGTGTGAAGGAGGAATAAAGACCTTCTCAGACACACAGAAGCTGAGGAAATTCGCCAACATGAGGCCAGCACTTCAAGAAATATTGAAGAAGCCTCTTCAACCTGAAACAAAACATCAGAATAAATGGAATAGAGTTGGAGCAACAAGAAATCAAAATAAAACAAAACAACAAAATGGTAATGGCCATGGGAAATCCTCACATATCGATCATCACTCTAAATGTCAATGGACTGAACTCATCAATAAAAAGACACAGAGTAACAGACTGGATTAAAAAACAAAACCCATCCATATGCTGTCTCCAAGAGACACACCTTAGCCATAAGGACAAACACAAGACTCAGAGTGAAACGATGGGAAACAATACTCCAAGCAAATGGTAACCAGAGAAAAGCAGGAGTTTCCATACTGATATCTGATGAAATAAACTTCAGGTTAAAAAAGATAGCAAGAGACAAAGATGGATATCACATAATGATAAATGGCACACTACAACAAGAAGATCTGACATTAATTAATACATATGCTCTCAACTAGGAAGCACCAAAATATACAAAGCAACTACTAACATATCTGAAAGGAGAAACTCACAAAAGCACAATCACTGTGGGTGACTTAAACACTCCCTTAACAACCATGGACAGATCATCCAAACACAAAATAAATAAGGAAATGCCAGCTCTAAACAACACATTACAGCAATTAGACATAGCTGACACATACAGCACAATTTGTCCAGCCAAAAGAGACTATACCTTCTTTTCTAGTGCACATGGAACATTCTCGAGGATGGACCACATGCTAGGACACAAAAGTAGCCTCAGCAAATTCAAAAAGATCGAAATCGTACCAAGTGTATTCTCAGACTATAAGGCTTTGAAATTGGAGATCAAATGTAAAAGGAAAGCAGAAAAATACCCATATATATGGAAGTTAAACAACATCTCATTTTAAAATGGCTGATAAAACAACAGATAAAGAAGAGATTAAAAAATATATAGAAACTAATGACAATGAAAATATGACATATCAAAATTATTGGAACACAGTGAAAGCAGTAATAAGAAGGAAATTTATATCATTACAGGCCTATATTAAGAAACAAGAAAAATCACAAATAAACACCTTAGCATCCCATCTTAAAGAATGAGAAAAAGAAGAGCAGATAAAACCCGAAGTCAGCAGAAGAAAAGAAATAATGAAAATTGAAGCAGAGCTAAACAAATTAGAGAACAGAAGGACAATAGAAAAAATTAATATTACAAAGAGCTGATTCTTTAAGAAAGTCAACAAAGTTGGCAAACTTCTGGGTTGACTAATCAAAGGACAAAAGAAAAGGACACAAATATCCAAAGTCAGAAATGAAAGCGGAAAATTTTCCACTGATACCACATAAATACAAAGGATTATAAGACAATATTATGAAGAGCTTTAAGCCACTAAATTTAACAACCTAGAAGAGATGGACAAGTTTCTAGAAACTTATAGCCTACCTGGACTGAATGAAGAAAAACTAGAAAATCTAAATAGACCAATCAGTAGCAAAGAGATTGAAATGACTATCCATAATCTCCTGAAGGGCAAAAGCCCTGCACCAGATGGTTTCACTAACGAGTTTCACCAAGCATTCAAAGAAGAATTTACACCTATCTTCCTCAGACTCTTCCAAAAAATTGAAGAGGAAGCAATAATTCCTAAATCATTCTATGAGGACAACATTACTCTAATACCAAAGCTTGGCAAAGACAATACAAAAAAAGAAAACTATAGAGCAATATCTCTGATGAACACAGATGCAAAAATCCTGAACAAAATATTAGCAAATAGAATACAACAATGCATCAAAAAGATCATACATCATGATGAAGTGGGATTCATCCCAGGAGCACAAGAATGGTTCAACATACAAAAATCAATCAATGTGATATAGGACATAAACAAAATAAAAAATAAAGACTATATGGTCATATCAATTGATGCAGAAAAAGCATACAACAAGATACAACATCTATTTATGATCAAAACATTGAAAAAATGGGTAGAGAAGGAAAGTATCTCAACGTAATAAAAACCATATATGACAAACCCTCAGCTAACATCATACTGAATGGGGAAAAGCTGAAACCTATTCCCCTAAAATCAGGAACAAGACAGGGATGCCCCCTGTCACCACTGCTATTCAATATAGTACTGGAAGTTCTAGCTACAGCATTCAGGCAAGAAAAAGGAATAAAAGGTATCCAAATTGGAAAAGATGAGGTCAAATTGTCACTATTTGCAGATGACATTATCCTTTATATAGAAAATCCCAGATTCCACCAGGAAACTATTAGATTCAATAAATGAATACAGTGAAGTTGTAGGACACAAAATCAACCTACAAAAATCAACAGCATTCCTATATACAAACAAGGAATCTTCAGAAAAAGAAATGTGGGAGTCAATTCCTTTTGCTATCACAACAAAAAGAATGAAATACCTGGGAATTAACTTAACAAAGAATGTGACAGACTTACACAAGGCAAACTATAAGACACTTTTGAAAAAAACTGAAGCAGAAATAAAGAAATGAAAAAATATTCCCTGTTCATGGATAGGAAGATTTAACATTGTTAAAAATGGCCATTTTGCCAAAAGCAATCTATAGATTTAATGCAATACCTATCAAAATCCCACAATAATACTTTCACAAAATAGATAAGAGAAATTACCAGATTTATATGGTACCATAAAAGACCTCAAATTGCCAAAGCAATCCTACCTAAAAAGAATAAAACTGATGTATTACACTTCCTGACTTCAATTTATATTAGAAAGCATCAATAGTCAAAACAGCTTGGTACTGGCAGAAAAACAGAAACGTAGACCAAGGAAACAGAACTGAAAACCCAGAAATAAATCCACAAATGTATAGACAAATAATTTTTGACAAAGGAACAAAAAATTTGAGGAAAAGACAGCCTCTTCAAAAGGTGGTGCTGGAAAAGTATTTGCAAAAGAATGAACCAGAGTTATGAACTATCTCTATATATAAAAATTAAGTGAAGTAAAAGCAAAAATAAATGAATGGAACTCTATCAAACTAAAAAGCTTCTGCACAGCAAAAGAAACCATCAACAAAGCAAAGAGACAGCCAACTGAATGGGAGAAAATATTTGTAAACAATACATCAGATAAGGGTCTAATATCTAAAATATATAAAGAACTAATAAGACTTAACAACAAAAAAACCAAACAACCCAATTAAAAAGTGGGTAGAAGAACTAAACAGATCCTTCTCCCATGAAATACAAATGGCCAGCAGACATATGAAAAAATGCTCATCCTCATTAGCTATCAGGGAAATGCAAATCAAAACCACAATGAGATACCACCTCACACCTGTTAGAATGGCTATTATCAACAAGACAAGGAATAACAAGTGCTGGAGAGTATGTGGAGAAAAAGGAACTCTTGCACACTGCTGGTGGGAGTGCAACCTGGTACAATCATTGTGGAAGACGGTGTGGAGGTTCCTCAGAAAATTGGGAATGGAGCTACCATTTGACCCAGCAATCCCCCTTCTGGGGATCTACCCAAAAGACTTGAAAACCTTTGTCCGCAAAGACTTATGTACCCCAATGTTCATCGCAGCGCTGTTCACAGTGGCCAAAACATGGAAACAACCAAAGTGCCCTGCAACAGATGAGTGGATAAAGAAGCTGTGGTACATATACACAATGGAGTATTACTCAGCTGTAAGAAAAGATGAAATACTGTTATTTACAATAAAATGGGTGGACCTAGAGATCATCATGCTAAGCGAAATAAGTTAGAAGAAACCAAAAACTATCACTTCACTCGTATGCAGAATATAAAACTGAAAACAACAAAGAAAAAACAAACAAACAAACAAAAACCCATGGACACAATCAATACTTTAATGTTTATTTGAGGACAAGTGAGGATGGGATGGGAGAAGGGGGAGGGATGGGAAAGGAGGGATGGGGAGCTAAATATATGGTGATGGAAAGAGAACTCACACTGGTTGGTGAACTTACAATGCATCAAGTTGACACTGCACTGTAGAATTGTACACCTGGAAACTATGTAATTCTTGCTAACCAATGTCACCCCAGTAAGTCTAACAATAAAATAAAATAAAAAGAAGTTAAGTGTGAGTTCATTTTTGTACTTTGGACTGTGTTCTTGTCTGGTGCCCTGTGGGAAAGTCTTGAGCCCAGTAGTTCACATTGCTCTGAGAGACACAGCCTTGTCTAGGATGAGCCAACATCCCCTAAAGACTGAATGAATTCCAAGAACTTTAAATAAATTCTCCTTAAATCTTCACCAGCTACCATCATTATCATCCCCACTCTATGGATGAATTCATTAGGGCACTTTGCCTAAGGCCTCACAACAAAGCATGACAGAACTGGGATTTAAATGCAGGCTCCATAATTTTAACCCTTTCTCAGCGCTTCTAAGTCAGCTTCCACTTCACCAGCCACCCTGCCACTCACTCCCAGAAATCTACAACTGTGTTCCAGTGGCTACAGCCTGGAACCTCCAGGTTTTAACCCTAATGTTATTAGCAAATTTGCAAGGAGCAAGTCTTGCACACTGCCTTTTTTCTTCAAAGGACGTAGTACACTCATTTTAAAGAAGCAGAGCAATATTGTAGTTTTCTAAAGCATTGTGATCCCCACCAGAATGACCTAGAACTTTTGAAAAATAGCATTATCAGGCTTCTCCTCACACCAACTGAGTCAGAGACTCTGCAGGTGGGGCCCAGCAATCTGTTTAACAAGACTTCTTTCCAGAAGTTTCTGATGGCCATTGGCATTTGAGATTCCCTGTTCAGTATGCATTCAGTTTCTCTTTCAGCAGTTTACATTTTTGGATGACTTTGTTTGGTTTGGGATTTTTAAAAACCAGAACAAGCTTTGGAAGTTTGGAATGCATTTTCAAAGAGAAATATATCTTATGCAACTCTTATTTGTTTCTATTGACAGGTCAGCTTAGACTCCCGAGTAAGAGAAGTTATCAATAGGAACATGGTGGAACCATCCCAACACATATTCGATGATGCACAACTTCAAATTTACACCTTAATGCACAGAGACTCATATCCCCGATTCATGAACTCTACTCTCTATAAAGACTTGCTGCAGTCCTTATCTGAGAAATCAGTTGAAGCATAGGATGTCATCAAATATGTTTATTATTAATAAAATAATGAAAGACCTCATGGAGTATGTTTAGTTCAGGGAATTTAGGGGTAGTAGTGTCTTCTCCTAGAGTAATATTCAACCTATTTTAATAACAGATGATTCCTTCTACAGGAGGCTATATATTCACAATATAAATTACAGACAACTTTAGTGATAGTTTTGAAAACATGGGGTATGGCTGTCTTAGGAAAATAGTGTATTAACATTTATAATAACAGTAGCATGCTCTCTGTGGCAAAGGATATACTAGAATACTCCATACTGCCTAGAACATATACATTTACTAGAACAGGATTGCTTTTGTTTTGCATGAGTTCAGTACCTGTTAGTTTCCTCCCAAAGAAAAGACATTCAAGTGTTTTTCAGCTAATCCTTCTGTCAAGCTCAGTTTTGAATATTTCACTTATCAGTGCCATTATAGGACCCAAATTCCCATTTTATAAAGATGTGACCACTACTTGTAAAAATGGTGTTTCACCTTATCTTTGAATATGAATATAGATACATATATGTGCATGTGTATCTATACAAAGTCAATGCAAAGCACTGTGATCTTAAGTGGATCAGTCTCAAATACTGTAAGAGAAGTAGTGCTTAGAAAATTCTTCTGGTGAGAAGTTATTTTTTTATTATCATAATCTTTCAATCTAAAGAACAAATTTTTAAGTTCACAACTTAGTCATATTCATAACAAAACTTTCAAAGATGTATATTTTCATTCTTATTATTGAAAGAAATATGGTCATTTTCACTCTAAAAAAATAAAGCTGGTTCCCAGCCAGGGAACTACCCAAAAAAATAAAAAATAAAAAATAAATAAAGCATAGGAGTTTTACCTCAATCTTCACTTTTTGTTGTTGTTGTTGTTGTTGTTGTTGTTTTGTTGGCAGAGGTTGGGGGGTGGTTCCCTGGCTGGGAATCAAACCCAGGCCGTGGCGTTGAGAGCACTGAAGCCTTGCCACTACACTACCAGGGAACCCCAGTCTTCACTTTTTTCACATGGAAATATTGGGGAAATGTAAGATTAAGTAAGTAGAGATACATGCAAGCTATCTTTTAGCTCCCAGATGACAATTTTGTTTTTATGTTCCACTGATTTTATCATAGGCAAATGGAATAACTTCATAGCTTACAGGTGAAAATAGGGTTTCTAGACCTAAACATTGGATGTGTTATGTGATGAAGAAGCCCATCACTTCTAAATATCTAAAATGAGGTAAATGTGAAAGACATCCAACTGTGGTTTGAGTAGTAGGTTAGAAATTAATTTGCAAAAGGCCCACAGCATGCTTCAGCCCTAAGTGGGGTGTTCTCTTTGTCATCTCCCACACGTGACCCTTCAGCCTGACTTCTGCATTATTTTCTTCAAGCCCCAAACCTAAGCACCACCCCCATCCTCCTCCTCAGTAAATCTTCTAACCTCCTACTTTACTATGAAAATTGTATACCTAACCTTTTTCAACTTCTCATGGAACCTATAAATATGTATAGAGCAGCATCTATTCTCACCTCCTTCAGTCCAGTCCCAGAACATGTGTTCTTTCCTTTTTTTCAAGGTATCAACCCCTTACATGTGCTTTTGATTCCATATCAGAGAGTCTCATTTTTTTCATTAGACAAAGAGGACATTATGGTGATTAAGGCACAAACTCTGCCTCGGGTAGTTGGCATTCAAGTAAGCATGACAGACATGTACATGGCAGCTACAGTGTGCAGTAGTGAGTGCTGTAACAGTGAGAACTGAGCTGCAGAAGTCCTGAAGGGCTATGGAAAGGTTTTGGCAGAGGTATACTAAAGCTAAACCCAACAGAAGAGTGTGTGTGCATGTGTGTGTGTGTGTGTTGGGGCAGAGATGTAGGGAAGGTATTTTTAATTGAAGCAATCCCAAGTGAGTTCAGTTATAGAAATGCTGAGTGTGAGGTAACTGTAAGACATATAAAATGTGCTGAGAAATTAATTAGATGGAGGAAGCCACATGGTCAACATTTTAGGCTGGAGTATTGATTTGGGATTTTTCAACACATAGATTAATGAGATTGCCTAGCAAGTTACAGCATGAAAATTGCTGAGGGTAAATCCTTGCAAGGATGGACAGAGAAACAAGAATTTCCAAAAGAGTTTTAGAAGGATTCACTTTCTCAGTACAGGTGAAAAGAAAGCCAGGACTTGATGTATGGCAGCAAATAAATGGGAGTGCTTCAAGGGGATGGTGGTACACAGTGATAAATTAAATATTCTTACCTAGAACTTTGCTCCATTGATTTTCCCCCACTCTCCTATCTCGTCAACCTCACCCTGATTTTTCCTATACCATAAGTATCCTTGAATTCCCCAATTGAAAATAAATCTGCATTAATTACATAACTGCTGAATCTTCTTTCTTTCTCATCAGACTTTTCGCAATAGTCCACTCATGCTGTCTCCATTTCCTCATCTCCCCATTCACTTCTCGAACAACTACAGTGCACCAAACTGTTCTACGGAAGTCCCTAGCAGCCAAATCTAACATACTCTTTTCCTGGTCTTCTCAGTGTATGGCTCAGCTTCCTAACATTATTGATGATGCCTCACTTGAAACACTACTTTTTATTCTTTGGAGGTGCTCTCTTTGTACTCCATGTTCTCTCTCATCTTATCCGTACGTAATAGGACACAGCAGCTAAGGGTTTGTGCTGTGGAGCCAGGCTAACTCCTCCACTTACTGTGAGATAGTGTGTATGGAGCTCACTGGACCTGTTTCCTCTTCTATAAAAATGAGGATAAGAATGATACCTTATCTCTAGCATTGCTGTAAGGAGTGGAACTAATCCATGTAAAATACAGTAAGCATTTACTACCTGTCAGTAACTTTGGGCCCCATTGGCTTACTTCTCTTACCAATCTATATGTTTTCCTTTGGTTCTCATTTCCCTTTCTCATTGTTTAAATAACTAACAATATTAGACTAACCAGACGTACCATTATAAACAGGACATAAAACAACAGTACTGTCCTATTTCAAATAGTATGTATGGTCAGCTTAGTCTCACGGGCTAAATTCAAAGTGCCAGTAGACTGGTCATATGTACCATTTAAAACAGGACAGTACTGTTGTTTTCTGTCCCATTTAAAATGGTATGTCTGGTCAGTCTAATCAATATACTCACAGCTACCAAGTAGGATCTGGTCTAGACTTTCTCCTCCACTTCAGAATCATCTGCCAGTTAGACATCTCCTCTTTGTAAATCCCAGAGATGCATTAAACTCATGTATTAATTTTGACTTATTCCACTGTCTTGCCCCGCTCCAATCATGGCTCTGCCTGTAGCCCCAACAGCCAGTCACCTAAGTTCTTATCTGGGTGTTAACTTTTATTTTTCCCTCTCTCTTTCTCCTCCCAAATGTAATTACCAAGCCCTGCTGAATTTACCTCCTAAATATTTCTCCTTCCTTCTGACCCTTATTATTTCTCACTTGCCTACATCATTGCCAAAAGAACTTCCTAACTGGTCTCCTTGTACCCATCTCAGCCATTCAAAACCATCTTTCAAAATATTATAGAGTGATCTTTCTCAAACCAAGTCTGTCAACATTGCTCCACACCTGAAAATCTTCAGTAGTTCCCAACTGACTGGAGTACAAATACCAAATTCTTGGCATGGTGTACAAGCAAGGGCCTCTAGTCAGTCTACTGGCTCCCTAGCCAACCCCACATATATTTGGTTCTAGAATATACGCTTATAGAAAAGGCAAATATATGACTTCATACTTTCATTTGCTCATGAGAACTTAGTTCAGACTTTCTGCTGTCCCTTAACCCCTCTCTAAAATGCCACCCTTCAGTCAAGTAATTCATATTACCTCCTCCAAGAAGCCTCACCTGACCTCCTAAGTCACTTCGATTGTGTTGGATATCATTCTTAACTATTCCAGGAATATCCTACACTAATATTTATCATCTGAGTTATTATAAATTAACTGTTTACATATCTGACTTTCCCATTAGCCTATAAAATTCAGGGGCATTGAAATTATACCATTTCCATAATTTTATATACAATACAGTCATGTGTCACTTAACAGGGATAAGTTTTGAGAAATGTGTCGTTAGGCAACTTCATCATGCGTGAACATCAGAGTGCCTTACAAAAATTTAGATGGTATAGCCTACTATATTACCTAGGCACTGTCATATATATTAATAGCTTATTGTTCCAAGCTAGGCTACAAGCCTGTATAGAAAGTTACTGTACTGAATACTGTAGGCAATTACAACACAATGTATTTATATATCTAAATATAGAAGAGTGCAGTAAAAATATGGTATAAAAGATATAAAATGGCATACCTATATAGAGCACGTACCAAGAATGGAGTTTGCAGCCTGGAAGTTACTCTGAGTCAGTGAGTGTTAAGTAAATGGGAAGGCCTAGGACATTACTGTATACTACTGTAGACTTTATAAATACTGTACACTTAGGCTGCACTAAATTTATAAATTAACAGGAGATTAAATCTAGCTCGAGGAAATGATGCAATCAAGAGACAAGTAAACGAGATATATGAGGCTGCTGCCAGCATAATGTGCCATACTGTTTTACATCAAACTATTTTTTATACATAGAGAACACTCTAAAATAACAATAAAAAGTATAGTAAATACATAACCCAGTAACAGTCATTTATTATCAAGTAATATATACTTTACATAATTATATGTGCTGTGCTTTCATATCACTAACAGCACAGTGGTTTGTTTACACCAGCATAAATAATACATTGCACTAAGGCATCTATGACATCAGAGGGTGATAGGAATTTTTCAGCTCAATTATAATCTAATGGGACCATCATCATATATACAGTCCCTCATTGATTGAAACATCATTATGTGGCACAGACTGTATCTTGCTTAGAGCAGTATTCAACAAATGCAGAACTGAACTGGAGAGTTAGAACATGAAAATTTAACTTCCCATAGCTATAATATAAAATAAAAATTTCACTCCAAATTTATTTTATAACGTGTCACACCTCTGAAAGATATCATCACAGCCCATATGACTAAAGAACTCACTATTACTACAGACCAATACAGTGGATAAATCTGTAGTGTCATCTATGTATATGAATGAATCCTGAAGTCACCCCCAAAGTATGCTAAAAATTCAATGCAATTCCAAGGTTTTTTGTAAAATTTTTAAATAAAATTGGATAAGCTGATTTTGTTGGGGAGAGCTTTCCATCTGGAAAAATTTATGTAAACGAATATAAATTCCACATGATTTAAAGATCTATAAGGCTTTTTAAAAAAAAATTACAAGAATGTTGGAAGAAAATGTAAGCAATATTTTTATAACCTCAGATTGAAAAGTCTTCCTAAGCAAAACATAAAATCCAGAAACCACAAAATACTGATAGATTGGATTATATAAAAAAATTTTTTTAATTCTGTACCACAAAAGACACCACAAAAAGAATTAAAACATAAACATTAGACTGTAAGACTCAAGATTACTATGCAGAATGTATTAGGAGCACCTACAAATTATTAAGAGAAGACAAATAACCCTATAGACAAAAAAAGAAAAGATAATAAAAACAACTGGCTAAGAAACAAGATGAGCATAATAAATACAAAAAGATAATCATATGAACACAAATTAAAACAATGAGATGATAGTGGTTACTATTTCCCTCTAGCTTTGCAAAAAATCAAAAAGATTGATAATACCACTATTAGCAAAGATGTCAGGAAATGGGCATTCATACCCTGTTGACAAGTGGGCAAACGAGTTATCACTTTTTGAAAAACAATCTGGCAGTACCTATCATTCTGAATGTGCATATCCACTAGCTGGGCAGTTAAACTTCTAAAAAAGTTTTTTACAAATCATCAGAACAAAAACTACCCATAGGGAATATTTTTAGAGAATGGTATATGTATACCCAGAGATTGCTCTATGGTGAAAATGAATACATCTATATGCACTGACAGGGAGTGTTCCAAGGTAAACTGTTAAATGAAAAAAACAAGTTGTAGGATATGTGTAATGTGTGCCCATTTGTAATGTTAATAATGGTCATTCCAAAAAAATCCCCGTTAACTGAGCTTAATAGTATTCCGAGGCCTTTGCAAATTAATGTTTAGTCCTTAGTTCTTGCCCACAACCCGTAAAAGGCAGGATGGTGTTCTTTTTCAGATGAGGCAGAGAGGCAAAGTACCTTGGTCGAAATCTTACAGCTTAACTGGTATTAATAGTTGTTAGATTTTAATCTGAGCAGATCAAAAGCCCATGCTCTTAACAGCTATGCAATGCCCATTTCCTAAAGAGGACTAAATAGCCCAATATGAACATATATCGCATCAATTCCCAAGCGGTGGTATGTGTATCCCCAAGGGTACATGCTGGACCCTTCAAAGGTATGTCAAAAATAATCAGTAATGGCGATAAAAACAAGTAAAAATGCAAAACGTCAGTTATGGAACAATAAATGTTAAGTTTGAATCACTGTTAATGAAGGCAGTTCAAAATTAAATCACATTAGTGAATGGTGATTGGTGAGGGTGTGGCTATGAACCCTTCCCCCAAACCACTCTTTCACCAATCATTATGCAGTTTCAGAACAATCCATTTGCCACATTACTAGAACTTCCCAAAACAGCTAGAAGGTTTGATCAGTTTAGTTACTGACTTCCCCAAACAGCCAAACTGATCAGTTTAATTATTGACTGAGTAAAAGTTCATTGTCTTTCATCGTGATTCTTTTCAAGTTGCTTATTTAATGTTTAAATACTTCATCACTATTATTTAACTGTTAAGAATATTGTAAAATTAAATCTGTGGTTTGTACTTTCAATGTAGTAATTTTTATTTCCTAATTATTACATTTTCACTATTTTACATTAAGATAGGCACTGAACAAAAGTGTCACTATTTAAAAACAGCTGTTTAAAAACAAGGGGTAAATTTATAGAAATGGGTTTATAATGGGTACACAAGTGGAAAAAGGTTGGGAACCACTGGTATATACAAACACAGATGGAAAATGAAAATTACAGAGCTAGGAAGATCTTTTTTTCTCCTAGTTCATGATTTTGACATAAAGGTAATAAAATAAATTTCACAGGGTGGTCATTAAGGATAGGCTTCAACCAATCATCTCTCCTTGTGAAGATTCAGCTAGTCTGCTTTTCTTATTGACTATAATGGCAAAAGACACATTTAAAAACAAAAACAAAAACTGGGCTCTTGAACCATTTTCCTGCTTGAGCCTGCTCCTACTTCTTAGGAGTGTACTTTCTTTTCAATAAACTATCTCTTTGTTTCACCTCTACAAAAAAAAAAGAGGGGTGTTCCCTGGTCGTGTAATGACGAGGCTTTGGTGCCCTCACCGCTGCAGCCTAGGTTCAATCCTCACTTAGGGAACCAACTGAAGAAAAAATGGCCCTCACATATCAAGAAACTACTATTTCACACAAGTCCAACAGTGAGGTTTTTTTTTCCTTCTGTTAATGAATTTGGAGCTAAATCATCTAAGCTTTGTTTCCTGGCATGGACATAATTAAAAATTTCTATTTTGAATCATCTAAAGTTGAACAGTCCAGGGAACCACACACACACACACACACACACCACACACACACCATATATATATATATAAAGTTGAACAGTCACCAAGCAGAGTTTTTCATGAGTAATGCCAATTTAATTTCATGAGGGATGAAACTGTGGCCTTGCCATTATAATCTATCCACTTAAATTAACTTTCCCAGAGCAGTATTCTGGAAAGGTGAATAATCAAAATATTAAATATAATAAAACTAGGAGTTAAAACTTGATTCACTTAACAATGGGAAGTCTGAATTTAAAAAATTATTTACTTAAGCTTTTAAAATGCACAATATGGTGACTATAGTTAACAATACTGCCCTGCATATTTCAAAGGTGCTGAGAGAGATCATAAAGGTTCCCATCACAAGAAAAAAAAACTTGGAACTATGTATGGTGTTGGGTGTTAGCTAAACTGAGGCAATCACTTTATATATATATATATATATATATATATATATATATATATATATATATATATAATCAAATAATTATTTTGTACCCCCCTCTACCATTAATACCATGTCATATGTCAATTACATATCAATTTTAAAAGCTTTTAGGGAGATCCAAGATGGTGCAGTAGATAAACACTGGGCCTGCTTTATTCCATGAATACATTAAAATTACAACTAAATTATACAACAACCAACCTGGAGAAGTATCTGAAGTCTAGCTAAACAGAAGTTTTACAACTAAAGCTATAAAAAAGAAGCTGTGTTGAGACTGGTAGGAGGGGCGGAGACGCCAAACAGGCTAGCCGCAAACCTCCATGTGGCAGTAGGGAATCAGGGGGGCTATCTCAGCTGTGGAGATTCTTCCCAGAGGAGCGAGGGACTCCAGCCACATACCAGGATCCTCAGCCTAAAGCACTGGTGAGGGATGAAGAGCCCCACATTTGATTGTGAAAAACAGTAGGGACTCAGACCATCTGGGTGGGTCAGAGGCTGTGGGAAACCCAGACATCCTCTTAAAGTGCCCGCACAAACTTAGTCACTCACTGACACACCCTGGGCTCTGGCAGAGAGACAGTCACTCAGGGGGCATTGGAGGCATACAGGGGGCAGACTGAGGTGTGTGGCTTTGGGGTAAGGGATGGAGGACAGTCACCACGTTTTCTGAGTGGGGTCCTCCTTCCACGCAGCCAGCTAGCATGGATCTACAACCAAGATTACACTACCAAACAAGGCTATCATTCAAAAGTAAAGGACAGATGAAGAGCTTCCCAGACAAGAAAAAGCAAAGTTCATCACCACCAAACCGGAATTGTAAGGACTGTCAGAGGGACTTCTTTAAGATGAAAAAAAATGCAAAATTATGAATAATAAAATGGCCATAGCTATATATCAACAATTACCTTCAATTTAAATGTATTAAAATCTCCAATCAAAAGACATGGAGGGTGTTGTGCTGAGTGAAGTGTCAGAGAAAGACAGATGCAAATTTATTTCACTTATATGTGGAAACTAAAGAACAAAATAAACAAACAAAACAGAAACACACTCATAGATACCAAAAACATTTGGATCATTGCCAGATAGGGGGTTTGGGGGTACAGCTGGAAAAAGATGAAGGGATTGAGAAATACAAATTGGTAGCTACAAAACAGTCATGGGGATGTAAAGCTTAGGGAATAGAGTCAATAATATGGTTATAACTATGTATAATGCCAGTTGTTATTAGACCAGTCAGAGGGGTCACTTCTTAAATTATATGTCTAACCACTATGCTATCCACCTAAAATTAATATAAAATAATATTGAATGTAACACACACACACACACACACACACACAAATGGAATATTACTCAACCTGGTTGGACCTAGAGGGTATCATGCTGAATGCAGTTAAGTCAGAAAAGGCAAATGTCATATGATTTCACTTATTTGTGCAATCTAAAGAACAAAATAAACGAAACAGTAACAGACTCAACAGATACAGAGAACATTTTGATGGTTCTCAGATGGGGGAGTTGGAGGTATGGATGAAAAAGGGGAAGAGATTAAGAAGTACAAATTCATAGTTACAAAGTAGTCAAGAGGGATGTAAAGTACAGCGTGGGGCATACAGTCAATAATACTCGTAAAAACTGGGAGTTCCTTGGTGGTGTAGTGGCTAGGCTCTGGCGCTGTCAACGCTGCAGCCTGGGTTCGATTCCCAGCCCAGGAACTACCCACATAAAAAAACCAAACAAACAAAAAAATAATACTCGTAATAACTAAGTATGATGTCACATGGGTACCAGATTTATTGGGGTGATGACTTTCTTGAACACCTGAAATTAATATTGTATGTCAAATGTAATTGAAAATTTTTAAAAATTATAAATATATAAATATAAAAGTATATACTCAATAACTTTTTAAAAAATAAAAGCAAAAGCTTTTAATAGGGAGAGGATTAACAAGCATTTGGTCTATGGACATGTTTTGATGAATTTAAAAAGAATTAGGACTGCAATTAAGGGAGTATAAAAAGATAATTCAGTGAAATAATCCTGCGATAAATCAGCCTGATATTAACTCGTGACTTTAATGTTCCCTTCAGATCACTTATGCTTCTGCAATTAACTGGAAATCTTAGTACTGTTCTCATAGATTTTGTTGTTCCCATATCAGTATTTTTATGTCATTATACATTCATTTAACTCAAATATTCATCCAAAACAATTAAAGATTTAAATTTTTTTTCAGTTGTTTTAGAAACCTACCTCAAACTATCTTAAACACAAAAAATTGATTGGCTTTCATAAACAGAAGTCCAGGGCAGTTCTAGCTTCTGCAAGCCTGGATCCAATAGTTCGAGGTTATCAAAACCTCTCCATCTCAACTGCCCTAGGCTTCATCATATAGTCTCTGTATAGTGTAGGCAAAATGGTACAGGGAGTTCCCATCTTTCAGATAATAATCCCAGGGAAGGAGCATGGGGTGGGGTGGGTCAAGGTGAATGACAGACTTAATCAGGATCATAATGGAGGTGAGGTGTACACTAAATGACTCAGAAAAGATGTCTGGGAACTAGTGCCAAAAAGACAAAAGATACAGCTATGCTATTCCATTCTAGTGCTCTTACAGTCTCTGCTTTTTTATGTACTTCAAATGGATTATAAAAATAACTTGACTACATATCATAAACCACATTTAAAGATTAAAAAAAAAAAACTTTCTTTCAAAACAGCTCAGTCTTCCAGTTATGGAAATACTTGGGATAATTTAACTGGACTGTATGAAATATTACATATGAAATGTTTCTATCTTTGCAGTCATGGTTATTAAGGAAAAAATAATAATTTTCTTATTATTTTTAAGGAATAATATAGCACCAGGGAGAGGAACCAGAACAAAGTTAGTCATTTCAAGCAGTCATCTGTGCTTTCATTTTCCATCTACCAGTTATATAAACAAGTATAAAAGTACACTGGTCGATTTGAAAAATATATATTTTTTCACTAACCAAACTGTTGTATCACTTTGCTGAATTAAAGTACCAAAAGAAATCTTCCAAGGCACTAGTTCATAACATTTCTTCCTTTAAAGGTGGAGTCTAAAACACTGCCAACCAGTAGTTATCAATCCTATCTCCAAAGGTTCTCCATCTGTAGAACATTCTTTACAACTCAATTCCTATACAGTCAATAAATGAAATGCACTGACAGAAACATAACCAAGAAACTTATTTCATGAGCACCTACTATGTGACATGTATTCTAGGTTCTGAAGATACAACAGTAAACAGTTTTCCCATAAATACTTAATTAACACAACTCCATTTTTACTAAATTACAACGATGGCTCTCTGACACAGCAACTTAATGAGATTTTTCCAATATAATTCTCTATTACTTTTGACTGACTTCGATTTACTTAAGCTTTCCTTCAACATAATTCTTCCATTCCTATCTAGAAACTTAGTAATTCTGTTCCATTTACTGAGAAATAGCATCTTCAATGTTGGTACTTTGATTATTTTTTTTTGAAACTGACAAATATTTGGATTTTATGTCAATGATTATTCATATTTGTCAGTGCGACATTCTTCTCGAATGGCTTCTCTTCTACAGCCAAATGAGTTGCCAGGGTAGGGACAGGGGTAATTGTTGATTAAAATTCTTTAAATCACAAATCATAGTTGTAGTTTTTATTTTGAGAAGTAAATTCAATTGAAATCTCAAAAATTACACTTTGGCCTGTAAAGACAATCACTGTGTACCTATAAAAATTCAAAGTATAGCTTGTTATTTCTTTTTCTGTCTTAATACTTTAAAACCTTGTAAGGTATATACAGATTTCAATTTTGAGTGCACATAAATACTTCATCACCTTTCAGATGAGCAAAGAAAACCAAGGCAGTTATTTCTGCTTCCCAGGATGGTTCTTCAATAATTGCTACTACATTTATCTAACTTAATTCCTCTATATGTTCATTTAACACAGTTCTTTGTCCTGGAAGTAAATATTAACAAATATTACCCTTGATGATATTTACTTCCAGTTATTTCAAAACTGGCTAGTATTTTTAAACAGTAAGACCCACTATTCAGTCTCTCGTATTACATTAAGTGCATTCGTGGGATGTGCTCATGTGCTCTCAGAACCACCCTGCACCCCTCAGCAGGAGTCCAAAAAAAGAGAAAGATACTCTGTACTACTGCTCAATACTAGTTTTTACTTAAAAATAGCAGGTGTCACTTAATTAAAGCTGTACTTTAAGAACACCTTAGTAGTTGAGAATGAAGTTTTTAAATAAAAGATAAAGCAAGCTTCCATGTTTAAGAGTAAAATAACAAAATGTGATACAATTTAATAACAAGAAACTTTATTGAATTACAAATTTTAAAACCAATCACTTAATTTAAAAGTGGGACAATTTTAACTTTATCCTTCTTAAAACTCATTCTTTCAAAAATGCACTTTATTTTTCAAATGTTAAAACCATAGGTTAAGGTTAATCTGTGAACTGACAAATCATCTGTGAATGATCAGTGGGCCAATTCTTCTATATGGAGTCTTAACATGGACCTTTAAATGTTGTCTACTGTATTACATCAAATTACTTTAATAAGAAATGGGAAAATGGGTGCAAAGGGGAGTGCAAAGCATGTACTGAGGTCTTTCTGCAAGTGTCTGATAGATTCGTGTAATAAAATGTGGACTGTGTAACAGTGGTCTTTAAGATGTATAAGAGCAAGTATACTCTAAGGAACCTATGGGACAATCATTTTTTCAATTCCTAACAGAACAAATGGTATACATGCAAACAAAAAGTAAAACTTAATATTAAGATCTGTACTATAAAAAGGGTTGCATTATATTCCATATATTCAATTTGTTCAACAACCTCATCCATTGTGTAACAGAAAAAGTCAACAAATCAGACTAGGACAAAAAAGTTTCTATCAACCTCCATATGGAAAGATTTACATGACCCTTAAATTTAATCCTTGGTAAGTATAGATTTCCAAATCAAAATCAAGTTATGAACTGCTTATAATAACTACACTATATTAAAAATACTAACATTTTCTTCCCAGTATGTTTTCCTATGAGGGGAAAAAAAACTGTCAGCTTTCATTCTTTGCCTGTGCTGGGATTTATGAAAAGATTACTTAAACAGTGTTCTGTAAAATTAAAATACACTATAAAGTCAAACAGGTAAATAAACAAAACCAAACTGATTTCAACAAAGTCATGTTTCCAAAAGTAAAATCTATTAAAAACAAGTAATAAACATGTACAAGATTTTACAATAAATGATGGTCATAGTTAGTTACAAATGGAAAATAATATCTAATTATCCCAGATCTGTGAATATAATAATGAAAAACATTTTCATATGCTAGTTCAAATAGTATATACAATTTAGATAAGCTGGTCAAGTAGTATGTGAATGCAAGCCACATTTGATAAACCTGTAATTGTATTACCTCTCTCCTCCATTAATATTTGCAGGTACATGCCAATATGGAAAAAATGTAATTTTCATTTAATTGTTAACTGAGAAGAATGAACATTTCTACTGTGTATGTTTCAGACTGTAAAAAAGTTAAAGTACATTTTCTTTTAAGAAGAAAAAAAGGTAAAAATAAATTGCCAAAGTTAAATTGATAAAAGTTTAATATCAGTCACCTATAAAAATGAAAAAATGTTTGAAACAAATACCATACAATTATTAGGCAGTCTCCCTACTGATGTAAAACTACAAAAGCATTTAAGGAATGATGCTATCTCAAAAACAAAAACTAACCCATGGATGTATGTCACTTTATAATCTGATTTGCAGAAAAACTAGTTCCTTGGCTGAGTTTTAAAGCTAATTACAAAATCCATTTTCTCAATGGTCCAGACATTGTGCCAATTCTTCCAACTCAACAGAACTGAAAAAAAAAAAAAAAGAAATATTTTGTGAGACCTCTAAATACAGACAACAGGGTGTACCCCTTACCCATTTAAAACAGCATACAGTTTATATTGCTAGAGAAAGAGGTATTTTTTAAAAAGATGCTCTGTTTTTCAGATATCAATAACCAACCACCTATCTGAAGTGTTCTGACTTTTTCAACTTAGAATTAGTAGGAATATATAACTATATTTTTAAATTAAGAACCTCTCTTCTAGACACAGCCAACAGTATGTTCATTACCAGAAGGAAAGTTGGGGAAGGATGAAAAGGCTAAACGCAGTCAAATATATGATGACAGAAAGGGACTAGACTTTGGGTGGTGAGCACACCATGCAATATATAAATGACGTATTACAGAATTGTACACCTGAAACTTACCTAATGTTATTAACCGATGTTATATCAATAAATTTAATTCAAAAAATTTTAAATAAAAGAACCTTTCTTCTTAATGCTTTCAGGTTAAAAAAAATTTTTATTCCAACTTTGAACTTGTAGAGTAAGCCACCCTAGGCATCGGCTTTCCACATTAAACTGAACTTGCTTAAATCCAATAGGTACTTATGCTACAAGCTGCCTGTACTCCAAACAAACTGCAACGCACCCACTAATCATCATCATCATCATCATCATCATCATCATCACCACCACCACCACCATCATCATCATCATCACCATCCCTCATGCAAAACAAATCTGAGAGAGCTATCTGGAAAAGTCAGATTCACGCAACAGGATTGGGAAAAGAATGTGTATGTCCCTGTGTTAGGCCAATGTAAAAACTTCTGCTAACTCAGGACAGGACACACTGTTTTCAAACCATAAAGACATTCTCAATACCAGTAACCTTCCCAGCTCAGAACTAAATCTTTGTATATAATGAAATGGGTACTGGCCTAAACCCCTAAAATAGTATCTAGGGCCAAAGTCCAATACCATATTTGTGGAGGATATGCCCCTATTGTTTGGGTTTTAACTCACTTCTGTCAGAAAATGCTTTAATCTACATGAATAATTCAAAATAAACATTAGACTAAAAAGTCTAATGAAGTGTAAATTAAAAAAATTTGTGGAAACTTCACAAAAACTAGCAAAAAAAAAAGTCAGCATTTTTAGAACACCAGTTATTATCAGGCACTTTAAATACATTAGCTCTACTCCTCATCACAACCTGTAATGTAGGTATTACTTACATTTAATACGTGAGAAAATTACAATTCAGTAAGGGTAAATGGCAAAGGAGTTCAAAACTTATTTGGCTCCAAAGACTATATTCCTGCTATGTGAGCCTCCCCTAGGCCACACTCCTAACATCCCCATATCAATACAAATGGGATTAGAACTGATGTGTAATTCTTCTGCCAATTATAAATCATATTTCTGTGGCTCAAAAAATTACTCAAGAATGAATCATTTAAATAATATAAATTTGCCTGTGTAGGGCTAATTCAAAAGTATACAGACAATATGAATGCTTACTGAAAAACCTACTACCAAACCATGACAGTGCTAATATGTAATCCCTAAAATAAATAATAAAATTATCGGACTGGATTTCAACAAAGTAATTTTTTCAAGAATCAAAATCAATGAAGAAAAGTTATACATATGTACAGATTTTCTAGAAGTACAAGAGTTGAAGCAATTGAATGAGTACAGTATTCACGTATATAGGACTGTAACACATTAACCACACATTTAAGATTCAATCTTTTATTCCTGCACCAAAACACTATGGTAGGAAAGTTAGCATTCTTTATTTCTAACAATGTACAAAGTAGTATATTCCATTACAAATGGTTTGTCATAGACTTCCATGGTACTAACCAGTGTGATTATATGTATGTATTTAGGTATCTTAGGTAGGTTTATGAAAAGACCTGAAGAAATCATTCTATAATAAATTAGTAAAACATGGCTCCAAGAAGGCACCATACCTTCCATCGATTTCCACATTCATTACAGACAACAAATGTTGTCATCGGTTCATCAGCACTACGAGTTTGTACCTGCAGCAAAATCAAATGAAAAATATTATTTTACGATACTATAAAAAGTCCACTCTAAATAAGAATATTCTACATGAAAAATTAATAACCATAATGATACACCACAATAACATGTAACAGAACCTGAAATAAGTTCAACTAAGCTAAATAGTGTCAGAAGAACACACATTTCTGGACTTCATTTTTCTAAATTCTTCCTTCTTTGTCTTTTCATGTTTAATTCATCCCAGATAAGTGGGAAAATCATCTAATGTCATACATTATACTTTTCAATAAGTGGGTAAAGAATATGAAAAATTTCATCATCACTAAGAAGCACAGAAATCTTAAAGATATGCCAATTTTATTATAAATTAACAAAGATATAAAATTAAACACATTTCACTGAACATTAATTGACACACCTTTCTAAAAGTTAAGGCAGCAACAAGGTAAGAGACTTACATATCTATTCTCTATGACCCAGTGACTTGATATCTGATCTATTCTAAAATGGTAATTAGAAACACAGCTCCACATCACTAATCATCAGGGAAATGCTTATCAAAACTACAATGACATATCGCTTCATACCTGTTAGAATACCTGTTATCAAAGACAAGAGAAAACAAATGTTGGTGAGAATATGGAGAAAAGGGAACCCTTATACACTGATGGTAGGAATGTAAATTGGTACTGCCATTGTGAAAAATGGAGGTTCTTCAAAACTGAAAAACTAAACTACCATATGATCCAACAATCCCAGTCCTGGGATATATCCAAAGGAAATGAAGGCAGTATCTCAAAAAGATATTAGCACATCCATGTTCACTGCAGTATTATTCACAACAGCCAAGATATGGAAACGACCTAAATGTCCTTCAACAAATGAACAGAAAAAGAAAAGCAGAATATTATTCAGCCATAAAAAAGGAAATCCTGCCATCCAGTATGGATGAAGTTAAAGGGCATTTTGCTATTATATGTGAAATAGGCCAAAGACAAATACTATGTTATCACTCATGTATGGAATCTTTAAAAAAAAAAAAACAAAACTGATTTCATAGGAACAGAGAATAGAAAGGTGATTGCCAAGGGCTGGGGAACGGGCAAATGGGGAGATGAAAGGGTATGAATTTTCAATTAGAGAAAGAGTTAAGTTCTGAGGATCTTAAATACAGCATGCCAACTGCAGTTAGAGTAGATCTTAAGTATTCTCACCAAACACAAAAGAATTAGCTATGTGAGGTGATGGATATGTTAATTATCTTGATCTTGGTAATCATTCCACAACGTACATATACCGTATTTTGCCAGGTATAATGCGCACCCATGTTTTGGCCCAAACTTTAAGGGGGAAAAAACCTCCCATTTTAATTTTTTAAATTCAAATTTTTATTTCTTTATATTTAGGTACTTTTTTTTTGTATTTTAAAGGAATTTTAGCATTTATTTACCATATTATGGTACAAGAAATTTTATGTAACAAATAATTACAAAACAGAAGAGATACAAGTTATAAGAAATTTTATGTACAAAATTTTTTATAAATAAAAAACCCTATTATCATATTCCATGGTATTATTTTGCATGCAGATATCATTACTGATTTTCTAGAGTTACAGTTTTAACTCATAAGCATAAATAAAAGAATTAAAAAGTGGCTTAAGGCTTCGGCACTGGCGCTGTCAGCGCTGCGGCCTGGGTTCGTTTCCCAGTCAGGGCGCTACCCACATACCAAAAAGCAAAAAAAAAAAAAAAAAAAAAAAAAAAAAAAAAAAAAAAAAAAAAAAAAAAAAAAAAAAAAGAATTAAAAACATTTATATATTATAGATATGGAATTAGCACTACCCATGTATAATACACATCCTTATTTTTCCGTCACAAATTTGGGCAAAAAAGTGTGCATTATACACAGCAAAATACAGTATATCAAATCATCACACTGTACACTTTAAATCTATATAATTATTTTGTCAAATTTTTCTTCAATAAAGTTGTGGATGAAAGTATAGGTATAAGGCTGTTTGAAGAGAATAATTTTATAATGGCTCAAATACTGAAAACAACCAACAGGGAAATAATGAAACAAGTTAGAGTACATTCATCTGACAGAATATTATGCAGCTATTATTAAGATGTTTACAAAGTTTTTTTAAAAAAACAAGGGGAAAATACTTACATTACAGTAGGTAAGGTGAAAAGAAATACAAAAAATAGTTTACAGTATTTAGCTAAACTAGATTCAGAAAAAATCCAAGAAATACTTCAGGCAGTCAAAAAATGATCACTGATCTTTCTGGATAGCAGATTCATAGGTGATTTTAAATTTCTTGTTCATATTTTTCTGTATTTTCCAAATTTTCTATAAGTAGGTACTCTATATTACTTTTAAAAAGCTAATATGAACAGATGGTCCAGCAATCCCACTTCTGAGTTTATACCCAAAAGAACTGAAAGGAGGTTCTCAAAGAAGTATTTGTACACTCAAGTTCATAGCAGTACTACTCACAATAGCCAAAAGGTAGAAGCAAACCCGTGTCCATCAACAGATAAATGGGTAAATAAAAGGTGGTATTATACATACAATGAGTCATTACTGAGCCTTAAAAAGGAAGGAAATTCTGACAATGCTATAATATAGATGAATCTTTACAAACACTATTCTAAGTGAAATAAACCAATCACAAAAATACAAATACTGTGTAACTGCATTTATCCATCTGACTACTTACTGAGAATAGTCAAATTCAGAGACTAGTAGTTACCAGGAGCTGGGGAGAAGGAGGAATTGGGGCAGTTGTTATTTAATGGGTATAGAGGTTTAAATTTTGCAAGAGGAAAAGAGTTCTGGAGATCGGCACATTATAAATGTTCTATTGAACTGTATATTTAAAAATAGTACAGGTGGTAAATTTTAGGTCACATGTATTTTACAACTAAAAATTTAAAACCAGGGGTTCCCCGATGGTGTAGTGGGCTAGGCTTCAGTGTTCTCAATGCCACGGCCTGGGTTCGATTCCCAGCCAGGGAACTACCCCCGCTTCAAAAAAAAAAATTCCAGGTGTAAACACTTAAAACCAAAAAGAGAATGGAGCAAAAATAAATAAGTTAAAGTGATTTTTTAAAAGATTTTATCTACATAAGATGATTGCCTTCTGAAGTTCTTCACTGAAGAGAATTACTAGAACCAAAGGTCTCGGGAGCAGGTTATTTCTTTAAACCATACACACCTGAATGAATCTGATAAAACACCGTCAAAATTAAAATTTATTCTTAAGCTTAATTACGTTATGGGAGAGAGGAGGAAGTTAGGTGAAGGCAAGAACTAAATACTAATAATACTTCATTTTGAATAAAGTTATCTTTAATTTTAATATGAGATGATAAAATCCCAGTATATCACCATTTCAAAGATCAGAAGCTTCACTGTGGAATTGTATGCCTGAAACCTATGTAAATCTTGCTAACAGATGTCACCCCAAAAAGTCTATCAATAAAAATGAAATTAAAAAAAAAAAAAGATCAGAAGCTTTAAAGCAACAAGCATCAGTCTGTCTGTTTAAAGACTCCAGATAAAACTTGTTTAAAGAAATCCTTCTGAAAGTAAGGACCCTAAAAGTAATTATGAGGAAATCTTCTGCATTCTGGGAAAAATTTTGATCTCCCGGAGGCTACATGTTAATCAAGAGTTACAAAGTTTTCTATCCAAACACAGTTTTTTCACTCTAAGGAAATCACTTTGACTTAATCTCTAGACTAGGTTCTTTCTGCTAAAAGAAACATTTCCTATCATAGTTATTTAAAACCTGATTATATAAATACTGTATATCACCTGTACTTTGTATAGTATGTTTTAAAGAAGCTTTAACTTTTAGATACCTTTCTATTTGTACTTAATACTTTCTACTATGTGGCATTTTTAGGACAGCATTTTTATTGTTGAGATTTTTCTATTGACTAAAAGAAAATAAAGAAATTCCAACTCAGAATTTGCTAAGACCACTTCATATGCTGATAAACTTTAGTAACCACAGTAATATACTTCTAAAAAATAAAATACTGAAATACCAGATCCACAACTATAACTAAACAAAACACTTCAAAAAGGTAAAGGACTTTAGATTGGTTAAATAAAGTATACCTTAAAATGGAGTGTTATGTACCTTTAAAAAATAAAAAGGGCAGAGCTTATATAATATACTACATGTGTTTAGAAAAATGGAAAAAACAAAAACATATTCATGTTTACATGTATTACATAAAACATGTAGAAAATCACAAAATAAACTAGTAACCCTAGTTTACCTCCGGAGAGAACTAGGTAGCTGCAAATAAAGTGGGAGAGAACTTTCCACTCATAATCTTTTATACCTTTTGGATTTTTAACCTTGAGAATATAGTACTTTCTAAAAAAAAGTAAAGGTTCCTTCCTATAACTTATACAGTTTAGTAATGTTATTTTTTTAAGTGCTTAATTTTCTGTCAAGCAGAAAATTCAATTCCCTAAATCTACTAACCTGAAACATAACAATAAGTTATTCTTTCAGGATATTTTGATTTAGTAGATTACAGATCCAGCACAAAATCCTATTTGGCAAATGAAATTAGTAACAGTCATAGAACACCATTTTCATCTATGCACATACAACAAAAATAACTGCAACCTGGCTCATTTCAGCTATTCAAAAATAAAAAGGAAGGTTAGTCACATGATACGTGAATATAAAAGTTATCAATATGTTGCAAAAAAGGAATAAATACTGGGAAACCAGCTAAGCTTAAAGTAGCCACACTCCATGCAAGGAAGAGCAAAGAACTTTTCTTAAATTATAAGAGCCTGCCAAACAAAAAGTATGATAGTCTATTTACATACTAAATGATAATCAACTACTCATTAACTCTTATAGAAAGAACATGTCCACTTTACTAAATTCTATAATATTTTATGTTTTATTTAATTGATAAAGTTTCACAGTAACAATTTTCATGAAAGTATAAATATACCAACTTATCTCAATTAACTGAAATCTGTTAGTATTAAGAAAGCATTCTTAAAATATCAAAGTATACTGGTAATTATCTTTATTACTTGTTTTGAAACAGAAATTGCAAGCATTCTTAATATGAAAATAAGAATCTATAAACAACCACTAACCTGTGTGTAAGTACAATTCTTCTTTTTACATTTGCCACATGTGAATAAGTCAGTCTGGGTTCCACCTGTCTTAGCCATCTGATGCTCTCTGATGGCTTCTTTGGTCAAGTTTTTCCGCATCTCTTTGAGCTCATCACTAGCCATTTCCTATTAAAAAGGTGGCATAACACTCAGTTACAGGTATCATCTACATATGAGGGCTGTCTGCATAAAAATCCAGCCATACATGCCTCTATTTTCTGTATTACATGGCTGGATATTTTCCATACACCCCTTGTATATCCTGAATGCTTTTTATGCTCAATTAGATTAATAGAACCAAAATCAACTCTTATAGTTCAAAAAGTAAAAAATTAATGTTTCCTCAAAGGAGTCTTAAGAGTTTGCTTCCTTTCAAAATTTCTTCAAATACTTGTAAGTTTGCATGTGAAAACTGCCTTTAATTACTGTCTAAAGCAAGCTTGTCAAACTGGTGGTCTGCATTCGGCCCAGGAAGGTTTGAATGCGGCCCAATACAAATTCATAAACTTTCTTAAAATACTGTAATAAGAGTTTTTTTACAACATTTTTTTTTTAGCTCATCAGCTATCATTAGTGTTGGTGTATTTTATGTGTGGCTCAAGACAATTCTTCTTCCAATGTGACCCAGGGAAGCCAAAAGATTGGTCACCCCTGGTTTAAAGGCTTAGAAACAATGTAATCCTGTGGCAATGAGCACCTCTAGTATCCAGATTGTGACCTATACCATTGCCGACCCCCAAAAGAAGTAACGACCTTTAGAGGAATGTCTAGTTCCAGTTTTGAGTCTAGAAATGCACAGGATAAGCCAGGGTCATCTTGTGCAAGAAAGCATAGAAGTTACAAAAGACATTTAAGTCAAATGGATAAAAGAGCTAAAAGGAAGGAGCTCCCCATTGGTCAAACAAAGGACAATTTCTTCAGCCATCAAAATAAATTACTGTAAAGAACCAATCCCCACAGGATAAATTAAAAATTCACAAATTCATAATAATATTTTAAAAAGGAGAGTGCACACACTTGCAAAAACAGCAACAAAAGCCCCCCATTGGCAGTTTCTAAGGCAGTAAATCCTCATTTTGATTAAATGTTAACTAAAGGGACAGAACTGCGTATTTACCCTAATTTTCCTATCCAAGCCAACAGGGTAACCAAGAGTCTGAGTTTATAAGGGCATGTGCTCCTTTATCAAAGAAATCTAACTAATATGAAAGGAATTTTAGAAGTCACTATTTAGCAATTCCTAATAAAACAATCAATTCAGACAAGGATCACCAGTAAATGAAGAAATTAGATGAAAGGGCAATGGAGAACTTTGCAATGGAGGAATCAGACTGTCAGTTCCAAACCCATTATCAATCTCTGCATGCTAAGAGTAGAGCAACAAGAGATTATGTGTTCCTTATGTGATGCAATATGAAGTAAAAAGCGCCATCTATGAAGTATTTATGCAGAAAAAAACATTGAACTCATATGTAATCAAGCCTATAACTAGCTATAAGTTTACAGAAAATGAGACAGAAAAGTTAAATAAAATTCTGAGGAAAAAAAACAAGACAATTCATACTGTGGTTTACAAAAGAAATAAACTGATTTCTTCAAGAGGTCAATGTCATGAAGAAAAAAAGCACAAGCAGGGGTAGAAGAAATAACTTTAGATTTTTATACACATAAAATCTTAAAAGACTAAACGAAAGGTAATGTGTTGACGTTGGATCCTGATAAAAAGTAAATGTACAAGCAAAAAAAAAATAAATATGAACTAGCTATTAGATAATACCAAGAAATTATTTATAGCTTTGCTGGTTATGGTGATGACAATGTAAGAAAAATATCATATTTTTAAAGATACCCCTCAAGTACAGAGAGGTAAAAGAACATAATATCTGAGAGGTTGCTTGAAAATAATTCAGGAGAAAAGAAAAAAGAAAAAAGGGATAGATGAAAAGGGTGACATTCTTGAAAATATCTGAAGCTTGGCTGACATATGGGATTTCATTATACTATGTTCTCTATTTTGAAAGTTTTACATTATTTTAATGAGTTTTTTAAAAAATGAATTTTAAAAATATAGCATATTTTATTAGCTATAGAGAAAGATGAATTCACTCTCTTGGATGCTTAAAATAAGAGTAAGACCATAGACACACTACATCTATTATCTATGAACAGCTATGTCCATAAATAGCCAACTATGAATTTCATTTTTTTATCATTCCTTACATTAAGGAATAATCAATAAGATGTGACCATGAAAAAAGCTTAGAAATTTCAAAGTCTGTTTGCAATTAGAAATTAAACTCTTTGATGCTACACGAATCCATGATAAGTTAAAACATTTTTGTCTTCAGACAGTAATTTAAGGCAATCACCCCAAAAACCACAGAGTACAGCTGCAAACACCCACAAATCATTGTACAGTCAAGGAAGGGACAAAGTATTGATGTAAACAGATTCAACTGCCTTAAGTGTTTGTCTAGTGCACTGTATATGTAAATACATAAGAATAGATAATGGTGATTTATTACATATGTAGTATCTATATAGTACTTTATGATTTAAACAGGTTTTATACTTCACATCATGGAATTACATCATGGAAACATTATATTCAGATATACGCACCTCTGCCGTCATTCTAGCAAATAAGTCAGGAGAAATATTCCCACACAGTACGTTTTTCCTTAAATTTGGATTCTTTGCATCCTTAAGATTTGATATTCTACTTCGTACTCTATTTTTGTATTTCATGTCTGTATTCCTTATTTCTTGATATATAGGTATAGGCCATTAAGGAAAAAAGGTTAGATTTTAACAGTAAAATTTTTTTTCCCTATTCTACCAAAAAAAGGAATTTCTGAAATTTCAAGCAGGTCACAAAAACAGTTTCAAATTTAGATTAAATTAACAAGGCACTGTTTCTACCAGATTCCTTTATCTGTAACTGGCAAACAATAGTGATTATACTTTTAGGCTGTGAATGAACAATTCTTTCTTAATGTTTAATGCCAGAAGCATACAAATTAACAGGGTTCCAAAAAATAACTCAGGTACTTAGTGAGAAAGCTTTCTCAAAACAGCTTGAACTTTTACAAGCTTTAACTTGCCCAAATCTTAATCCTACCAAGGATCCTAAAAGTCTCAATGAGTACACAGTTCTCTTGGAGACTAACAGAAGAGACCATTCATGGTGGTTCTAAAGGTTTATTTTTTCTCTCAGCTCAGCAAGAAGCTAGTTTTAGCAGGTTCCTCTCAAAAGACTAGGTCAGGGGAGTTCCCTGGTGATGTAGTGGCTTTAAGGCTTCAGCGCTGGTGCTGTCAACGCTGAGGCCCGGGTTCATTTCCCAGTCAGGGAACTACCCACATACAAACAAACAAACAAACAAACAAAAAAAGACTAGGTCACAGTAGAGACTGAGCCCATGAAGAGGGTCTCTTTCTAACAACGCTATTTCCTCAACTAAGGTAGTCTCACCATCACACTGTCATGTAGATATTACCTACTCCCCTTAACTACAAGTAAGGTCCCTCTCCTAGAGCCCTTTACATTGTGTCCAGCATAAATACACTTCCCTCCAGCATAATGAGCTCAGGGGATTATGTATGCTTTGCTGAGTTCTTCGCAGATGTGAAACCCTACTTCACTCTTACTACGGTCTGTGTTTTCCATACTTGTTTGCACAACTTCAGTTGAGATGGGACATTCTCAATTTGCAAGGCAGAAAAAGAAAAATACTAAGAACACTATGGGCTTTACTTGACTGACAGGAAAACAAAAATAAATGACATGGATGGCCCTCTCCCATCAAAACAGCACAATCAAGATGGATATTGAATACATATAAAATAAAAATTAAAAATTCCATACCAGAATAAAAATCTGTAAATAATCTAGCAGGTTACTTAAAACAATTATGCACATACACACAAAGGATATCTTCCTCAATTTGCGATCCTAACTCTTCCTCATCAGCTCCAATAGCGATGTAATCATCTAAACACAGACACAAAGAATTGCCAAGAGTGAGTGATTGTAACATATTAAATGCAAATTTCAACAATGAGTAAATTAAACTACATTCTTGTTTCTTCAACCCATTTGCCTTCTATAAATAGTCCTTTTAGTTTAGTTTCATTAGGATCTGGTCTCTTTACTACTCAGTGGACTCTGCTAGATTCACCTAATGCCCACAGTGCTCTGCACTGATGACTCCTTATCCCTCAGGAGTAGGGAAATACGTGATCTAGCAGGCAATTCCTCATTTCACAACTTCCTAAAGTCTGGTTGTTCCAGCAGAGAATACAGAAAGTTATAGAAAGAACTATCTTGTCTCCTGTGATTCAGGATGCAATGCAAAGAAACCATTCATTTCGCACCTGCAAATCACGTATTTGCACACACTCAGAAGACTCCTAAGCAAATATTCAAAAGGTCAAGAGGAAATAAAAAGAAACTAGGAAGAAGAAAGAAAAAATATAAAAAGACAGTAAGGGTATCAAATTAGAAAGTGCAGAGTAAGGAGAAAAATGAGTCATACTATGGTTCAGTATAATAGAAAAGAAAAAAGATGAATTTGGACAAGATGATAAATATTCTTTATATAATACTGTAAAGACAAATTTTTACATAAGAATTATGTAATTAAATTAAAGCTCCCATATACAAATCAAGACCTCTTTTCCAATTAAAAAGTAGAAAATAGAATTATAAATACAAAGCTTACATACTATATCATACTAACATTTAACAATGGGACCCAATATAGTATCTTTAACTCAGAGGGGAGAGTAATTAGTTTGCAGACTAAACATAGAGGGGGAAAAAGAAGAATTGTGAAAAAAAGTGTTTAAATTACTATGAATCAGGAGAAACATCTGTATATTAGAAGGAATCTATTAGTAGTAATATTTCTTGGAATTATAAAGTAATAAGCAGAGGCCCTAGTATGCCTACACCTCTCTGCCTTTAGTAACCCCATTAGCAATAACTATTCCCTGAGCAGAGCAGTGGTGGTAGCTACCTATAGGATGCTGCTGGTAAAACAGAAATATGGAGGTGCACGTGGCACTGGTGGTAGTGGGGCACTGAAACAATACACAGTAAACTTACCTCCTGTTCGAAGAGCAGCAGCAAGCATCTCCCTACACTTTAACCGTACAGAATCAGATGTGCTTGGTGCCCGAGGAAAAGATGACACATAAGTATCTCGAGCATTTGTCTCATCTTTTCTGCTACTTACGATGCCACTGGAGCTACTGAAACACACACACAGAAACACACCAAAAAGAAATCAGGAAAAACTCAAAGTAACATCATTACTATCACTGTCTAAAAACAATTTTTTTTTTGGCCTAAATAAATGAGATAGTATTTTAGTGATTCTTACATTAAAAAAAAATTTGGGGGGGGTTCCCTGGTGGTGTAGTGACTAGGTAGGCTTTGGCGCTCTCAACGCCACGGCCTGGGTTCGATTCCCAGCCAGGGAACTACCCACCCCAAAAAAATTTTTTTTTACCTGTACATATATTAAAAGAAGTTAAAATTTTATAGTAAGGATAAGAGGAACAAGTTTTATATCTTTTTTTTTGTTTTTTTTTAATTCATTTTTATTGTTAGACTTATTGGGGTGACATCTGCTAGCAAGGATTACATAGGTTTCAGGCATATAATTCTACAGTGCATTGTCAGCTTGTTGTATAATAAGTTCACCACCTAATGTGACTTCTCTTTCCATCACCTTATATTTAGCTTTCCCTCCCTCCTCTCCCACACCCTCCCCTTTCTCCCCTCCCTAACCCACTCGTCCCCAAATAAACATTAAACTATTGATTGTGTCCATGGGTTATTAGTTTGTTTGTTCATTTCTTTTTTCTTTGTTGCTTTCAGTTTTATATTCTGCATATGAGTGAAATCATACAGTTCTTTGTTTTTTCTGTCTGGCTTATTTCACTAAGCAACCAATGAGTTTTACATTTAAAACAGCTCCTTCAGGATAAAAACCATGTGTAATGAGAAGTGAGCCATGAAAATACAAAAATGTGTCAATTTCCCCCCAGAAACATCAACTCAATCAAGACTGTTAATTCTTCAGTCAACCTAATCATTTCAACTGTTTCTGATTAACATCTTGTATTAGATTCTCATCAAAATACTTTTCTGACTGGTTTCAGTTAACTTTTATCACATAGATATTTGCCATAAACCTTTGCAAAGACTGAATCATTTCACCCTCCATAGATCTAACTTGCTGCACTGCTGCAAAGAGATACCTCCTTGTCTTTTTTCCAAAACATAAACCATGGTCAAACTTCACAAACATTTCACTGAGGGCAAAATGGCCATTCTGCCTAACTTCTAAGTTTAGTCATTTCCTTCCTGAAACCCTCTCTGATTTTCCCCCTGTACTCCCAAATATTGTCTGTACACAGGTTTGTATTAGGGTGACTTTTTATACAGAGGGTGCCAAAAAAAGGTATACACATTTTAAGCAAGGAAAACACTGCATTAAAATTCTAATGCTCGATATATACCAATAACAAAAGATGAATACAAGTCATATTTGACTTCTGCAATTATAAGAGGTGCTCAAAGTTGTTACCATCAGTGTCCAGACACTTCTGATTATGGCTTGAGCAATGTTGACACAAGTGTCCATTTGTATCATTGCCATGCTGTTTCAATTTCTTCCTGAAGTACCGCCAGTGTAGCCGGTTTTCTACAGTACACCACATTCCTTTAAGTTCCCCCACAGACAGGAAGTCAAGGGGTGTTAAGTCACAAGAACATGAGGAAAACTCAAACTACATTCTCAAATTTCAAATACCCCTTTCAAAATGGTCTTGCACTCCTCGAATGATAACCATGCTTCCTCAATTTTCTGTCCTGCCTGTCACATGGTGACACTAGCATTCATTTGATTAATGCCATCTTTTGAGTGAATGTCATACTAAACATTGCTACCATAAATCAATTCAACTTCAAAAAGTAATACATAGATAACATATCTTAAAATGCATATATATATTTTTGGCACCCCCGCTATATTCTCCCCTGCCAGACTGGGCTTTTCAAGAGCTAAGACTAGCACTTACTCCTCTCTGTATCCCAGTACATAGCATACCACCTGTCAGTGTTAAATCAATGAACAAACCAATGTTTCAAAATCCCACTTCTTAAATGCTTCAATTATAGGTTTTTGCCCCCTCTGTGTCTATAGCCAAATGCTTAGCCTGCCCATTGGAAACTGCCCAAGTGAACCATGGAACCTATCCTTCACTAACTTCACTACTGCTGGCCCAATTTTTACATTCTGGTGATTTCTTTCTAAGCATTTAATCACATTACTTTCTACACCCAACATGTAAAACCCTTTTCAGCTACAAGTCACTTAGAGCTAACCTTATTATCTTCCTTTATGACATCTCAGACTTGTTTCTCTATGCTTTTATATATAGTCTCTATCCTTAAATTTCAATTACATAATACTAAGAATTTACTCCTCCTTCAATATCTATTTAAAATATTCATCTATATTTTTATATTTTATTCTCAAGGCATTAAATCAATGACTGTGAATGTCACTGTATGAGACAATTAAAAGCTCGTATCAAAAAATTCATAAATATACCCTGTACTTTTCAAAGCTATCAACATAAGGAAAGACAATGACAGACTGAAGAAATTACTCCAGACTAAAGGGAACTACATAGACATAATAATTTAAATGCAAAATGTGATCTTGAGTAATGTTTTGGAATAATCTCTTTCCCTTGCAATAAAAGACATTGGAACAATTGTTGAAATATGACTAAAGTCTATGGATTAGAAAAAAGGTATTGTATCAGTTAATTTCTGGATATTAACAGCTTTATTGTGGTTATATGTGAGAAAATGACCTTGTTCTTTAAAAATATACATTGATTAGTTAATATTTAGGGACATAAAGGGCATATCTGCAAATTACTCTTGATTCAAAGTAACGTATGTATGCATGCGTGCATACGTGTACGTGTGTACACACATATATAAGCATATACACACTGGGGCAATTGGGAGTTCTCTATAGTATTCTTGCAATTTTTTAAAAGTCTAAAATTACCTCGTATTTGTTAGAAAAACTAAATAAAAGTTTATTAGCAACTAGTGTGTAACCCTACCTTTAGCTTCCCTGTTTAATCACCAATTTTAGTTAGTGCTATATGTAAAATAACCATATATGGTATTTGGGGGTGGGGGGTAACTAAAAAACTAGGCATACATTATCAATTTAGGGAAACTATTAGAAATACATGAAGTTACAATAGGTAACAAACTTGACTGTATCAGAATCATTTGAAGGGTTTGTTAAAAACATTTCCAGACTCCACAACCAAAATTCCTGTTTCAGTAGTTTCAGAGTAGAGTCCAAGAACTTGCTTTGCTATCAAGATGCCAGATTCCCTGCTGTTTCAGGGACCACACTTTGAGAACTAACGCTCTAAGTTAATGTCAAGAGTTAAACTACAAGCTTCTCAAGAACAAAGGAACTGGATTTAACATACTAGGCATTATAACTTTTTATGTCTGTAATGTGTTAGATATGGCACAGTTCATGCACTAGGAAAGAATAAAAGCAAAGGACTCATAAGAGCTCAGAAACAATCTGAACCCTTCATTACTGAACTTCATGTTTTAAGTTCTTTATGACAAACAGCTAACTTGGGAAGGAAAATAAAAACAAAAGGAGAATTAGATCCAGGGCCAAAACACATCTAAAAAAGAAATGTGGTAAATATAGGACATAACCATTTGAATTCTTAATCAGTACCTTCATTGTCAGTTCTGGTAGTACTATCCCAGAGATTCCATTCAATTAAAATGTAAATAATTTCTTCTATTTATGTAGTGTTTTCTAACTCTTAAATTTCCAGGAAATTTGTAAAAAACTTTACAATATTTAGCTATATACATTTACTAATTCCATTTCATTAAGAAAACAAAGGAGTACAGATATGGGATCATAAGACCAGAAAAGGTGATGGTCAAATAAAACTGACTTTCAACATAATTTCCATAAAGCAAAATACCTTTCTTCTCTTGCTTCAGGGCTATTCTGTGATGTAATTGCAGTATCTTTTTTCTTTTCTTCAGGATCTTTATCTGTTGATGGTCCATCTGAAAATTTATTAAATTCCTAAGTTGTAAGCATTTGTTAAAAAAAAAACAAAAAAAAAACTGAACTACTGCATATTATCAAGCTATTTACAAAACAACAAAAAAACTAAAATCATAAGTTTTCAACAAGGTAAACAAAATGTATGCAAGCTATTCTATTAGCATATGTACTTGGGTATTTTTTTTACAATGACTGCTTAGTCAGCATTCCTAAATAAACACTCTCATTTGGTGGAAACAAAAAATGGAACCTAAAAGGAAGTGAAGTATATAGAAAAAAGGAAAGGAAAGAATACGGAAATAAATATCAGCACTATCATTTTTAAAATGAAAGCACAAAGTATACATAGCAATGTTGTTTTAATAATTTTTCATAAAGTCAAAAAATTTAAGATGATGCCCAATATATAAATGTTTCAGGAGGCATAAACGAATAACTTTTTCATAGAAAATACTTCTGAATTACTAAGGCTACCCAGCATCTCCTCTATCATAAGTAATATTTAAAGTAATACAGAGTGCACAAGCTTTAAGACTTAAGAAGGTAAATAATTACATACTGAGAAATAAATAAAGTACACAAAATATATTGGGCCAATGCAATATGTAAGCACTGAAAAGAAACATTCATGTTTAAATCAATCAAATCAGCCTTGACACTGGATTCAGAAAATGTTTGGACCTATTGCATGAATTTTGATCCCAACATTAAGTAATAAGAGCTGTACAAATAATCCAATTCACATCCCTCTGTACAGAATACAGAAGAACATATATTCAACTTCTGTTAAGACTACCCAGGCAACTTTTAAGCATACCTCATGCTCAAGATCCCATCCTGATCCATTTAACTCAAATCGCTAGCAGTGAGGCAGAAGCATCAGATTTTTTAAAAAATTCCTGCGTTGACTCTAATATGCTAATCTGCATGAAGTAACTGATAGAGTTTAGTCCAAATTACAATTCTAGAACTTATTTCATAAAGGTTAGGGTTAGCAAACCTGAAATACAACTCAAGTGGCCTACAACATAGTGTTTAAGTGTTATGCTTTATCATGAACACATTTTATTGCCTCTTGTTATTTTCTATAATAAAAGAGAATATTTCTTTTATTAGCTAGAAGGCTCCAAAACCTAAAGATGCTGCAGTATCGTGAGGTAGAAAACAAAGGTTAATAATGACATTAAAAAATATAGCAAAGACTAAGAAATATTCTAGAAGTAAAAGGGTAGAAAGCATTTGAAAGGTGCTAGGTAATACAATACTATCTAACAAGGATTCAATGCTGTAGAGGAGCAGTAAAACTGACGCAATCCGAATAAAAAATTATGGAAAACCTTAAAAACAGTCTTACTATCTGAATATAGTAGGTGCCCCAAAAATGTATACTCATTTTGAGAAAGGAAAACACTGTATTAAAATTGTAGTAATATACACTGATAACAAAAGATGAATTCAAGTCATGTTTGACTTCTGCAACTACAAGAGGAGCTCAAAGTGGTTACAATTAGTGTCCAGGCACTTCTGATTACAGGGAACTACTGCTTGAGCAATGCTGACCAAAGTGTCCACTTGTACTGCCTCACACACCATTTTAATTTCTTTTCAAAGTACTGCGAGTGTAGCCAATTTCTACAGTACACCACATTCTTTAAAGTTTCCCATAAGCAGAAGTCTAGGGGCATTAAGTTAGAAGAACATGGGGGAAATTCAAACAAACTTCTTGAATTTTAAATACCACTTCAAATTCATCTGCACTCCTCCAACCACCACCACGCTTCTGTCATTTTCTTTGTGCTGACTGTTGCATGGTGACTCTACCGTTCATTTGAATAAAGCCATCTTTTGAGTGCAAATCATACTAACATTGCTACTATAATTCAATTTGACTTTAAAAAGTAATACATACATAACATCTCTTAAAATGTGTAAACATATTTTTGGCACCCCGGTACTGTGGGCAACAGGAGAACCAGAGGGAAGTGTTCCAGCTCTGAATGAACTCAGACTGTCTGCAATCAGATTGCACGCTGGCTACTTGCCCCTAATCCAATTGTGTAAAAGGAGATTAATCTCTCAGTGCTACATTTTCCTCATCATATAATGGGGATTATAATAGTACCTAGCACACTGGACTGTTGGGAGGATTAAAAGCATTAATACAGGTCAATGCTACCTAGCAGCCTAAGTAGTAAATCTACTAGAAATCTAGCTAACAATCTATAGAAAAAGGATATTCATCAGGACATTATTTATAATAGCCATAAAGTTAAACTACATGATTAAATTATGATATAGTCACCAAATAGATTATTTTGAAGCCAATAAAAATGAGTTATGATGAAAAAATAAATTTCATTGAAAAGGCAATTTAAATATACATATAACAGCATAAGTAAAATTACAGTTGAAGCAAAATCCATACACAAGAAGGAAAAAAGAAGTGCAACTAGATATTATATTAACTGATGGTTATATAGAGAGAGAAGCTTAAGGATGTTTTTGTTTCCTCCTCCAACTCCCAAATTTATTTAATGAACATGTAAATCTTTTAACATAGAAAAAGTTTTTAAAGGAGAACTTGTACTGGAATTAGATACCTCCAACAAGTATAAAAGAGTAAAATTTTTTTAAATTTAAGATTAAATGAGCATAACTGTAATGTCTACTCTTTTCTCCCACATAATATAAACCATCTTTCCAGTAATAAAAATGAATGTATATGGTTCTCAATTTACTATGACTAATTTTAATTACCTTAGAATATGGAATGAGATTTAAATTTTAAATTAACTATAAACATTGTTTTGGTATCTTTAAAAATTACTTTTTAAAAAATATTTTTTATTTTGAAATAATGTGAAATTTGAATGAATGTTATAAGAACAGTACAAAGAACTTTATTCAGAGTCCCCAACTGTTAATATTTTGGCACACTTCATTCATTCATTCCCCCCAATACATATACATATACATATGTGTGTTATGTCCAGTCACACACTATCATGTGCATACATATTTATTGTGAACCATCTGAAAATAAGTAGAAATCATGTTCCTTTATCCCTAAATACTTCAGTATATTCCTTAAGAATAAATTCATGGGGGTTCCCTGGTGGTGTAGTGGCTAGGCTTCACGCTCTCAACACCGTAGCCTGAGTTCAATTCCCAGCCAGGGAACCACCCCGCAAAACACAAAGAATAAATTCATTTATATAGCCACAATAAATAATTAAGTAAATTAACAATGATACAATATTATTTATTTACCGAGAGACCTTATACAAATTCTGCCAATTATTCCGATAATGATCTTTACAGCATCGTTTTTTTCTGGTCCAGAATCCAATACAGGATCATGTTACATTTAGTTCTATTAAAACTAGACTGTTAAAACTTTACAGGCTTTACAATTTTTAGTTTCTAGTTTCCAAGCTATTACACTAGGTTTTTTGTTATCACTATTGTTGCCTTTGACATTTTAAAAGGTTTCTTTTTGTATTTTCTCTTCTATGTAAGGCCACTAAACTGATTAAAGAAATGGATGATTTCAGAGCAGGAAAGATGGATGAGCCCAATACACATAAACCAGAATGTACGAGATTTATTAATAAATAAAAATTAAAGGGGACTTGTCAAAGGGACAAAGGAGCCAGTTTACCGAGGTGGCAGCCCACAAGTCTAGGACAATGTAAATACCAAAATAAATGAGTAATGCATTATAATCCACTATGCAGAATAGAAATCCACTCCACATTAATGATAGATAAATAACTAGGAGGTAAAAGGAAGGTTCTTTCCTACAGCAGAATATTGAAGAAATGAGAGAGTTAGAACAGGGTGTCCAACTTTTTGGCTTCCCTGGGTCACACTGGAAGAATTGTCTTGGGCCACACATCAATAGCTGATGAGCTAAAAAAAAAGTTCACCAAAAAAAAAATCTCATAATGTTTTAAGAAAGTTTACAAATTTCTATTGGGCTGCATTCAAAGCCATCCTGGCCCGCATGCCGCCCACGGGCAGTGGGTTAGACAAGCTTGAGTTAGAAAATCACTATTTTGCAACTGTCATTGTAAAGGGTGGTTTGGCAAGACTCAGTGGATATTAAATAAAGTGAGGTGGTGGGGCGTGGGGAGATCTGATGAGGAAGAAGATTGTTTCAGGATCTTAAAGTATCTCCCATAGAATGCCCATTAGAAACTGGAAAAATAATAAGATATACCAAGCTTGGTTTTCAAACCCACGACCCACGAGCTGCATGTGGCCCAGGACAGCTTTGAATGGGGCCCAATACAAATTCATAAACGTTCTTAAAACATTTAAGATTTTTTGGTGACGTTTTTAGCTCATCTGCTATTGTTAGTGTCAGTGTATTTTATGTGTGGCCCAAGACAATTCTTTTTCTTCTAATGTGGCCCAGGGAAGCCAAAAGATTGGATACCCGAGCTATACAGTGTAACCTTGATTAAATTACCAAAATTAACACTGTCAGTGCCTCTGGATATGAAACCCCAAGAAGGACACAACACACTTATGCAGTATTCTAACTGGATGCACAAGGCGATGTAATCATGAGAAAAGAGCAGATAAACCCCAAGTAAGGAAGACGTTATGAAGAACAAAGGCTATAGGGTTCTTGTATTCTTCAAAATATCAATGTCATAAAAGACTTTAAGAACTATGTCAGAGTAGGAAATTAGATATGTGATCCTAGGCTGGATCTTGTTCAAGAAGAGAAACAAGAAGCTATAAAGGACATTTTGGGACAACTAACAAAAGTGAAACATGCACTGTAGATTCAAGTACTGTACCAATGTTAAATTTCCTGAACTTCCTGTATTATGATTACACAATAAACTGATTCCAAGGAAAGAGAAATCTAAGTTATTAAAGCATGATAAACAAACATATTTTCCAATGGTTCAGGTTTATATGTATGAATATATAAATACAGAGAAAAAGAGAGATGAGAAAGAATATGAAAAAGCAAATATGGCAACTATTAAAAATGATGTGAGTTCCTTTCAGTACTCTTGCAAGGTTTCTACAAAAAGTATGACAACCTTGCCTTTAGGGCAGTGGTTCCCAACCCTTTTCCACTTGTATGTTCCTTTTAACCCCACTTTTATAAACTACCCCATTTTTAAAATAGCTGTTTTTAAATACTGACACTTTTGTTCAGTGCCTATCTTAGTGTAAAATTCTGGAAATGAGGTAGTATGTTAAGAAAAAAATTACTACCCTAAAAGTACAAACCAGTTTTAATTTTATAATATTCATAATACAGTTAAATATTGATAATGAAGATCAAGTACTAAACTTTTAATTTATTATTAATAATATTTATTTGTGTTATCTGAAAAGTCTGTGATAATTGTTAGGCAAATCACTAGCCAATGGAAAAAATGAGATCATTGAGCTTGCCTTGATGCACTTAAGTTTCTTGAAATCAGGCTCAAAAGATGCAAGATACAGTCTTAAATCTGGACTGGCTTTAAGCTTGTTGCAGTACTTATTTTTTATGAAGGTGTAAGAAGAAAAAGCTCTCTCTACTACTTCAGTATCAGTAAATGGCAAGAGGTATTTGAGTGCATTCTCACTGAGCTGTTCATATTCCTCATGGACATCTACCCAGAAGGTAATAAGATGCTTTTCTTTAAAATCAGAATTTAAAGAAGAATCAGTTGAAAGTTAGATTAACTGCTTTTTTTATTGACTGATAGTTTAGTTTCTTCGAAGAATTCTTCATTGAAGGGATCTACAATCCAGTTGTTTTCTTTCCCACAATGAGGGAAATACATATAAAAGAACACTTTAAGTCTTTCTCCTTCACACATTGGGATAGGTGCAGGTCATTCTCAGATAAGAAGTTGTGCAGAGTTTCAAAAACTTCAGGCTGACCTCCTTCAATATAGGCTTTCCAAAAATCCAGTTTTTCAATCGTTGACTCCATTTCGTCAGTTGTTTTGAATATTGTGATTGAGTTATTTTGAAGTCCCAAGTTGAGTTTGTTTATTTCTAGAAAAATATCTGATAATTATGTTAAGACTTTGAAGCCAATCATGTCCTGAAACTTTGAAGCAAGAGGGAAATGATGGTCTTCAAAAAATACCTGGACTTCATCTCTAAGTTCAAACATCCATGTAAGTACTTTGTCATGAGATAGCAACCTTACCTACATATGCAAAAAGAACGTGCTGTGAATGTTGTTCATTTCCTCACACAGCACTTTAAACAATCTGGAGTTTCATGGTTGTGACTTTAAAAAATTTACAACTTTTACAGCCTCATCAAGACCATCTTTCAGTTCACTAGGAAGAGGCCTGGATGAAAGACTTTGTCTATAAATGCAGCAGTGACTCCATGGTACTTCTTTAATTCGGCTGAATAGGCCTATAAAACCACCCAACACAGACTTACCTCTGTCAGTGCATACACCACAACAAGTAGGCCAACTAATGTCCTTTTCAATGAAATAACCATTGATTGCATTAAAAATATCTTCACCTGTGGTGCACTCTGTCTATGGGTAACAAAGCAACAGGTTTTCCTCAATTTTATTTCCTACCAAGTACCTCATAATGACAAGTAAAACTGATAAACCAACAACATCTAACTCTCACTGACCTGGATGGAAAAGAAAATTTACTTTTTCTACTTCTATCTACTATTACAGCTTAAATACAGTCAGACATCTCCTGAATTCATCAAGACACTGTATTGTTTGAAAAAGACATAGTATTGATTTTGTCGACATGTTCTTCCCCAAACATACAAAAAACAGTATCCTTAATATAGAAATTAAATCTTCAGCTATGGTGTGATTTTTACCACATTTAGCTATGCAATAAGCAATATGATATGAAGCCTCAATTGTATTTTCACTGTCTTTCTTTCCTGACATCATGTATGAAGTAACAGTTGGATGCTTTTCTAAGTGCCAAAGATAATGTATTTCTTTGTTTTTATACACAAGATGGTTAGTTTCTAAATGTCACATGAGCAGAGGGTTTCATGCAACTGTTGGATAATATTTCCCCACACACAACACACAAAGGCTTAGGACAGTATTCATCCCCTACAAATGAAAAGTCATATTTAATAGACTCTTCAGAGTATTTCCTTTTCTTCTGTGTAGTATCTGAAGTATGTAACTTTTTACTATCTCCTGGTTTATGTGTAGTGGTAGCGGCAGACACATGTTGAGAAGTACTTGATGGCAATTTATAATCCACATCAAATTTTGGTTTTTTAACCGTTCTTGTTTTCAATTGCTGATCCATAACTGACATGCCTAAAGATCACTGACAATAATAACTGAAATTTTGTTAAACATTAAATTAAAAAACTACTTGAAAGGAATCAACGATTAAATAAAATGTACTTACTTTTACTCAGTCAAAAACTAAACTGATCAAGCAGTCTGGCTATAGATGTATATGTTTGGGAAGTTCTAGAAATGTCACAAATGGATTGTTCTGAAACTGCACAATGACTCGAAGAAGAACAGTTTCAGGGAAGGGTTTATAGCCATACCCTCACCCATCACCAATCGCTAATGTGATCAAATTTTGAAGGGTCTCCATTAATAGTGATTCAAACTTAAAATTTATTGTTCTATAACTAACATTTTGGATTTTTTTACTTCACTTTTTTTTTTTTTAACCATTACTGATTATTTTTTTGTGTGTATGCCTTAACAGCCTAGCACATAACCCCACTGGTACACCTACCACCACCTGGAAACAGATGCTTTAGGTGAAAATTTTCTTCTTACCCAAATGGGCAATCCAGTTATAAGTAATGAAAGACAGCAAAGTTAAATTTGACCTGCTTAAAGAGCAAAATGCGGGGGAATTCCCTGGTGGTGTAGTGGCTTAAGGCTTCGGCACTGGTGCTGTCATCGCCGTGGCCTGGGTATGATTCCCAGCCAGCGAACTACCCACATATAAAAAACAAACAAAAAAGCAAAAGGCTCAAAGAGGTCAAATTAACACTCCTCAACCTCCTCACCCTTATAAGGCAGTGATTTCAGTATATCTACAGTTATAAAGAAAAAACATACAACAACTAAATGTGTGAATAAGCCAGATCATAAATATATATGAGATCAATTATACCTAATAACTTTTTCCAGGATTTGATGAGAGACTTTGCTAAAGATGTAACTTCTTCATCTGTACTTTGCTTGCGAATAGCATTCACTGACATTCCAATTCTTGTGGACTGCAAGGCAAAAACAAAATATTTATACAAGCAATTTTATTTCATAACATTCAGTGTTTCATTTTCTTCTTTTCCACATTCCTCTTTCCATTTTAGAATAGAAAAAAATTCAGTTACTTGAATTCTTAGAAGAGTATACTACAGACTTATGATACACATATGAGTATATTCAGATCAAACAATGGACTCAAAAGTTCTTAGCACTGAGGTCCAAAAGCATATAACTTGCTACCGTAATAAAGTTGGTTAACCAGTAAAATGCAATTAGTCTTTCCATAAGAAAGTAGCAAGACGGAGTTCCCTGGTGGTGTAGTGGCTTAAGGTTTCGTCGCTGGCGCTGTCAGCGCTGCGGCCTAGGTTCGATTCCCAGCCAGGGAACTATCTACATACAAAAAAAAAAAAAAAAAAAAAAAAAGTAGCAAGAATAAAATATAAAGTTTGTATTTATATATAAGGTAGGCTGAAGCAATCATGACTACTATATGCCCTCCTTTGCTTCTATATATTCTTCTACATATATTACTTTCTAGACCACCTGATACAACTTACAATGAGAATACCCAAATACTACCACCTACAAAGGTTTAAAAAGCATTTTTTTTGGCCTGAAACCAGTATATAACTACACATTAGAAAATAATTAAAAGCAAATTGAGACAAATAAAGACAAACTTACTGCAACACGGTATTATTACAAAAACAGCTTTGTGAATGCAGTATACCATTTTAAAGGCAGACAATAAACTTTTCAACTTAATGAACTTCACTAATATAATTTTTAACTTCCAGTAACTCAGAACACACACACACACACACACACACATAGGACAGTTATAGTAGGGGTAGAGAGTTTACTGGACAGACATCACATCAGGATCATCAGGATCTGATGATGCAGCTAGGACAAGATCAGAAGTAGATGTGGATGGTTTTGGATCTGTATCAGTAGATGATGCTATACTGGCAAACTTGTGTGCAGTTTTCTTGAAAAATGAACAAATATTAGCTTGATTTGAGGACCTATGCCTCTCACATGAGTCAGGTTTTGCATGATGTACAGCTGCATAGCATGCTGAGAAGTGAAGAAGGGTTGCTGTTCTGTAAAAGCTATGCCAGTTTCAAATGTCGCAGCAGCTCTCTGCCAGAATACTTTTTCCACCTTACACCCATCATCATCACTCTCTTCCTCCTCTGTAACATTCATTTTTCCACAATTCACAACAGCTTCTATGATGTCTTCTGTAGTAAGTGCATGAAGTCTGACTATTAAGATCATGAACTTGCCACCATGCATTTATGTTGACAGCACTATACAAACAACTCAGTAAGGCTTCATAACCTTGGTATATGCTCAATGGTGTTCATTATTGTTGTTGCGTGTTTTTAGGTGCCATCATGAGACTGTCGAGTTTGAATGAGAGCAATGAACAAACATAAAATTTTCTGTTAAACTTGCCAAAGAGTAAAGTGAAATGAGGGACATATTAGTCCAAAGTTTATGGGGATAATACCATGAAGAAAATAGCACTGTACAAATGGATTAAACATTTTTCTGAGGGGAGAGAAAGCATCACTGATGAAGAGAGGTCAGGGTGGCCAGTAATAAGCAGACTGAGGAAAACATTGCAAAAAATTTATCATATTGTGCGTCAAAATCGTCAGCTGACTGTGAGAAGCACAGCAGACCAAATAAACATTGACAGAGAAACAGTTTGGAAAATCTTAACTGAAAATCCTGGCATGAGAAAGATGTGTACCAAAAACAGTCCTGTAGGAGCTCAACAAAAGCAAAGGAGAGTCCAAGTTTGCCAAGACCTTTTGGAGAGGCAAGACAATGTTTTGGGCCATGTTATCACTGGTGATGAAACCTGGGTGTACCAATACGACCCTGAAACAAAGTGTCAAAGTGCACAATGGAAATCAAACAATTTTCCACGACCAAAAATGTTCTGTCAGTTCAAATCAAGAATCCAAACAATGTTGCTAACCTTTTTTGATACCAGAGGTATTGTTCATTATGAATTTGCACCACTGAACAAACAAGTCAACAAAGTTTCTATCTGGAAGTGCTGAAAAGGCTACATGAAAAAGTTAGATGAAAATGACCTGAAGTTTTTGCCAACAACTCATGGCTCTTGCATCAAGACAATGCACCAGCTCACCCAGCACTGTCTGTGAAGGAGTTTTTAGCCAGTGCACAAATAACTGTATAGGAACACCCTCCCTACTCACCTGATCTGGCCCCCAATGACTTTTTTTTTTACCTGAAGATAAAGGAAATATTGAAAGGAAGACATTTTGGTGACATTCAGGACATCAAGGGTCATGCGACGACAACTCTGATGGTCATTCCAGAAAGAGTTCCAAAATTGCTTTGAAGGATGGACTAAGCGCTGCCGTAGGTGCAGAGCTTCCCAAGGGGAGTACTTCGAAGTTGACCAGAGTGATATTCCACAATGAGGTACGTAGCACTTTTTCTAGGATAAGTTCATGAACTGAACTGTCAGACCTTGTATGAGTTGCTGGAATAGCTTCATCCACAGCAAGCCAGTTGTCATGTTCATCTCAGAACAAGTTAATTTTGCCGTTAGCAGAATCAACTAACTTAACAGATTTCATCAAAAACTCTGCTACTGGCAGCTGTACTACATTGGACACCCCTCAAAGTCAATGTAGGAGGAGGAGGAGAAGGATTCCACAGATATCACAGCTGGCCAAAACTTTCTTCAACATTTCAATAATAGTTTCACTTCTCAGAATCTCAAGCACAACTGACAGTGTAGACAGCATTTTTGAAATTATATTTTTTCAAAAGTTCTGAACTGTCCCATCAAAATTAGTCATTTTTCACATGAAGTCATGACTATAAAACATTTTTACATTCTGTACCACTCCCTGATCCATTGGTTTTCTCAGACTTGTGACATTAGCTGGAAGATAACATGCAAAAATGTTACCGTTAACGAGCTTTTCCACAGGAGGACGTGTGTGTGACATTATCCAGGAGCAACAGAATTTTTGTTACTCTTTGGTATTCCTTTTTTCTTTAACACTGCGACCAAATGAATAATGAATCTACTTAGGAAAACTTTCTGCATCCATCCAACTGTTATTCTGTGCATGATAATCTACAGCAAGTTTGTCCAACTTGTGGCCCATGGGTCACATGCAGCTGAGGACAGCTTTGAATGCCACCCAACACAAATTCGTAAACTTTCTTTCTTTTCTTTTTTTTGTATGTGGATAGTTCCCTGGCCAGGAACCAAACCCAGACCACAGCGCTGACAGCACCAGCGACAAAGCCTTAAGCCACTACACCACCAGGGAACTCCAAATTCGTAAACTTTCTTATAACATTACCAAAATTTTGCATGGACCTTTTTTTTAGCTCATCAGCTATCATTAGTATTAGCGTATTTTATGTGTGGCCCAAGACAATTCTTCTTGGACACCTCCATCTATAGGAAGGTTAGTTATGCCTTTAAAGCACCTTGTTTAGGAAATTTGCAAACCACACACAACTTTACCTTATGATTTCCAATGCATTTAAACAAACAGCTACCCTCTCATTACCACCAGCCAAAGTAGAATTATGCAGACACTTCTACATTAATCCAGTATCATCAGCATTATAAATCTGCTACAGGGTCAAGCGATTTTCTGCAACCAATTCACTAAACATGTCATGAAATGAAGCTGCAGCCTCAAAATCAGCCAGTTTCTGCTAATCTGACAAGTCCAGCTTAAAGATGCCATGACGAACCTTGAATCAGATAAGGCAGCCACTTGAAAATGAACACTGACCTTGAATGTTCATTTTCTCATGGAATTCTCTCACTTTTTCCTGTAACATGGGTCTAGAAATACAACCATTTTCAGACCTTTTCAGCAAAAACCACTCATAAAAGGCAAGTGCATTTTTTGGTGTATGAAGAATATGATGCTTCTCCACACTCTTGTGGACTTAACATAAAACTCCTTTATCTTCTAAGACTAAGCCTTAATGTTACAGATCATTGATGAACTGACATTAAATTCCTCTGTGAGCATGCCACGACTCTCACCTTTCTAGAGCCTCTAGCATATTTCCATCTTCCACTTGAGTATAAGCACTATACCTTTCTGATTACTTGGAATCCGTTTTGGCATACTTCGGGTTGGGTGGGAAAACAAAATTTGAATAATAATAGATCTCAACTGGCTGATATGTTTACACACGGTGAATTGGTAGCAGTAGGAGACAAACATGCAATATGGGAAGCCTGGGTTTACTCACTGCAGCACACCAAGTTTAAACTTACATTTCTACTAGATACTGATTTTATTTTAATTTTTATTTAAAGTATTATTTCTTCTTCTTCTTGGTTTTTTTGTGTTTTTTTGTTTGTTTGTTTTTTGTTGTTTTTGTTGTTTGTTTTTTTTAAAGTGGTGAAACAAAAAGGTAGTTTATTGAGGAGAAAGTACACTCCAAAGAGGCAGGAGCGGGCTCAAGCAAAGAAAGTGGCTCAGGAGCCTGGCTTTTTTGTTTGTTTGTTTGCTGGTTGCTTGAGCTCCAGTTAAAGGAGAGTCTGTATCTTTCTTTTTAAATTTTTGACTTTTGTTAAAGTTTTATTTTTATGTTTTAATCTTGACAGAACATTAAAATAAGACATTAATAATGAATTTATGCAATGTCTACCAGACATCTGATGGCGTACAGAGTTGGCCAGTGGAAAAAAGAGAAGAGAAACATCTTGCCATCCACACCCTTGAGGCTGGCTAGCTTCATGCTGGCAGAAGCTATCAATGACAAACCAAGAAAGTAAAATCTTAGGAGATCAAATCAGGTCCAAGAGTCCATCCTCCTTTCACAGTGAGATTTCACTCCCATCGCCAATCTTGGAGATTCAGGTCTTATCTTCTTGAGGGAGACATTTTCCTATAATGGTAACTTAGTAGATTATTGATTTATGTTACTATCTTAAAAAAACAGAAGTTAATAATGGCTTACAATATAACAAGACAGTACAAAAAACAGTGTGGTATTGAAAACATTTAAAGTATTTTATGAGAATTATTTATTTAAAAATTATGACACACATTAACACATACCTGTAATAATTCCAGAGTCATGGGAATATTCTTAAGCTCCTTCAGCAAATCCAATGCTCCAGCCTATAAGTAAAATAATTTCAAACTGAATTTCTCAGATAGTAAAGCAAGAACTAACTAGGAATTTAAATTTGTTTTTGTATCTATAACTCACTATGGTTCACTTATTCATATAAGAATGGTAAATATATTTATTTACACACAGCCACATATGTATGTATATACACATATAGTATATGAGAGAGAGAGAGAGAGAGAGAGAGAGAGAGTTAATTTTCTAAATAGGGGTTGCAACTCTATAGAGGATCATAAAATCCATTTACTGGGTTATGACCAGCACTTCTTTTATTGGAGGGGGGCGGGGGTAGAGCACTGAAGCCTAGCCATGACACCACTAGGAAACCTCAACCAGCACTTATTAAACACTGTTTTGTGAAAGTTTATTTTCAATAGTATTTGTTTATATGTGTCCCAAGTAGAAATGTAAAATATATTTCTTACTGTAGTGCTAAAACACACCCAAAACTTCCATGGAGGCCTGATAAAGGAGGCAAACCTAGAAAGTGGGAAAAATTAGAAGATGCTCAGCACCCCTAGCATTCACATGCATCTCTACTAGAATTCTCATGGTCTCTCTGTATCTCACTGATCTGTCACAAGAACACTGGTGTCAACCTGGTTCTTTCAAAGTAGTAAAAAGAAAATTCTGGAAAATTCAGAATTAAGATCTATGTTAAGCCTGTAGGCCTGTTCACTGCCAGTTCCCATCTAGAAGCAAAAGCTCCCATGTAGATGATGAAGATGGAACAAAATAACACTCAAGAAAAATTACATAAAGCACCTCAAGTTAAAAGAGGAATGAAATTAGATGTGAAGCAACAGCACCACCTACAGCTGTGGCCAAATATTCTAATTTGATATATTTAATCTACCATATTTCATCTAGTCTAATACATTTGCTTAATGTACTATATTCAGACATATCAATATTCTATATACTACTAATAAAGAAAATACTATTCAACTATGACACAGTACTTTCTTACTACTACTTTTTACTTGTGTTTATTGAAAGAATTCTTTCAGAGTTGTAATTTTTATCATATATAAACAGAAAAGCATAAGCAAAACAAACTGGCTTGGGTGTTTCTAAAACAACTGCACATTCAGAGTCCAATGCTTATGAATCACTTTTTGACTCAGATTTAATAATATGTTTTTACACCACAAAAAGTTACATCAAAAACACTAGTAATGCACCATTTCCTAAAAGAATCCATAAAAGAGCAAAAAGTTATCAGCTCTGAGCTGGTTTTGAAGTGTGCAGAGGTAGCTGTTTTCACCATCACTGCTTTTCAACCATTTGGTTCCTCCAGGTTCAAGGAGCACTCCACTAATGTCTCTCAGATTTTCCTCCAAGCTGCTGACACCCATTCTACAAATGTTGATACTGGGTTTAATGTTCTGCCTGTGAAAATACATACTAACAGCCATGTGGTCAACAAAATAATGTAATTCATTCCCCTTTCTGAAACATTCAAATGTAATATGAAAACTAGGTACAACACTAAGAGTCAAGAAATACAGCTTATCTCAGGAAAACAGAAAGCCCCAGAGCATGTCTCTCATTATGCACCCCACACGAAGAAACAAGCATGGAATCTCATGGCATCATTATATTTCTTTTTTTGGGGGGTGGGGGTGGGGGGGTGGGGAGGGGTGGTTCTCTGGCTGGGAATCGAACTCCAGCTGCAGCTTTGAGAACACCAAAGCCTAGCCACTATACCACCAGGGAACTCCCTATATTTCTTAAGTATAAAATAAACTGAAGACTTCCAGTCACATAATTTTTCCATTTAAAGTTGACAGACATTAGACTTGGCCATGGAGAATAAAGCAATATTAATTTTTTTCCCAGCAACAAACACATACAACATTTTAATTTAAACCCAGTACCTCAGGAATAAAAACTTAAGTCAATAGAAACTACGAAACAAGTTATTATATAGAATTTAATGATTCACTTTCTGATCTTAAAATTTCATAAATTCTTTTATTTAGAGGCAACTAAAAAGTAAAACATAACAGTTGTTAGAGAAGAAAGTTAACACTAACTTTAAATTTACTATTAGTTAAGCATTTCTACAGGCATGACATTTTAGTGAGCAAATGAGGTCTTCAGTCCCATATCTGCAAATCCTAAAGCTAAAAACCTTTTGAAACCAAAAGATTTCTCATAGGTTTTCCAGTAACTCATTTGACAGCAACACGTAATGTCAACAGATATAAAGCTATTTATGTTATATTTATCCCATTTAAATTGCATTTCACTATAGAAATGTTAACATCTGATTACTGGAAATTGCTCAGTCCTTGATGAGAATATTATTTAATATATGAAGTACATTCCAATTTAGCTTTATAAAATCTGAAAAAAATTGGAATTCTCAAATATATCAGACTCTAAAGCAGGCTTGTCCAACCTGCAGTCCAGCACGGCTTTGAATGCAGCCCAACACAAATTCGTAAACTTTCTTAAAACATTACCCAAATTATGCACAGAACTTTTTTTAGTTCATTAGCCGTCATTAATGTTTTAAGTGTATTTATGTGTGGCCCAAGACAATTTTTCTTTCAGTGTGGCCCAGGGAAGCCAAAACGTTTTAAGAGACTATGGACCTGTATCAAATATTTACCATGGACATTTTTCTTCTTCTCATGTCTCCATGGACTTTCTGATCTGTTTCTGACCTAGGATCAATTAGAAAGGAAAATAAAAAATCACCCTTCTAGGAGTCCCTTAAAAAGCAGAGTCTGACTCCTTCAGCTTACATAATGCTGTCATATATAAAGTTTAAGTTGTTTTTCAAATAGAAGCAATAGATTTGCATTAATTTCATCACTCTCCCTTTTTACTCAGACTCTTTGGTGATAATGGAGTGAGAGATATAGACTATGGAAGGAAGAAAAGCTAAATAATACCCATGGAATAAAACTATGACCTTTATCATATTTATACTATATTCTAACCAAGTAAGATGAATATTTCAATTAAGGTTCTTTAAGAAATAATCAACTATGATGATCAGAATGAGAGAATAAGGCAAAAAACAGATTGTCATACATTAATTCAGTGACAAAAACTTCTTTCAGTGTTACTATATGCCAAGCATTGTGGTAAATACTTGAATTACATTATTTCATCTGCACAGTAAACCCTTCAGAAGCAAGTAATTTTCTTATCTCCATTTTACAGATGAGGAAATTAAAGCCCAGATATATAAGTTAAGAAACTTGCACAACAATGCACTACAGAATTGTATACCTGGAACCTATGTAATTCTTGCTAACAAATGTCACCCCAATAAGTCTAAATATGAAAAAAAATTTTTAAAAAAATGAGAAACTTGCACAAGGTTGGTCACACAACTACTAACTAGAAAAGGTGAGATCTATGCAGCTCTGTCAAATTACAATCTATTGCCTCTCAACAAATACTCATTAACACCCTATGCCAAGCTCTAATCTGTGCTGAGGGAGGATACAGCAGCGAGCAAGACAGAAACCCTTTTGACTTTAGGGAATTTAAAAACAAACACAAATCTTTAAGCATCTTCTGTAAATCCTCAAATATACAAAGAGAGAAACTTAACTCATTAAAGAAAAGTGACTTGCCAAAGGTCGTATTGGTAATACATGGGTAATATAAAAGTACAAGAACTAGTCTCTTTGCCCTTATACAACTGCTCTTTCCATTCCACAGTTAACATAAGTGGCAGTTCTGCTTTGTGAACTTCAGTAAATAGCATTCATTACCAAAGAAACTATAGTCTAGCTATAGTCTAGCTTTTCTCAATCATCACCTGTTTCTAAAGGCCAAGTCTATTATATTGCAGTATCTCCTAGAGATAATGATGCAAGAGAAAGAAAGATTCTACCTTAATTTTCAGAGTCAAATTTAGTCACAGTAATAGCTGAAAAATAAACAACAGCTCTCATACTACTTTATTACATCTATGGTACTTCTGTCAATGGAAATTAAGTACTTTTGCAAAATACAGTATTCAAACTTGTACTGAGTACTCATTATATACAAGACTGTGTATAGGATTCAAACATCTTTCTCCTTGAGGACACGTAAGAAGGAGGGAGCAATACAGAATGTACAATTAAGAACATGGGCTATATATATGACAGATTTAGATTCAAATCTGTGTGCTGTCATTTTCTAATTCTAAGATCTTGGATATGTCATTTGTGCTTTTCAAGTTTCAGCTTCTTTGTATGTATGAGAGCGCAACACACCGACCTAAAGTAGTTAAAATGGTCAAATAAGGTAATATAACACATACAAAATACCAAAATAGAGTGCCTGACACAGAGGAGACTGTTGATGAGGGGTATAAAGATATAAAAAGAATTATCTATATTTCTACCATAACAATAATTTTCAAAGAGCCATAAGTCGGCATTTTAAAATGAGCATTATTTAAGCTCAATCAACTCAAACACTTTTTAGTAACAATTATTATGAGATTTCAAGGTTTAAAAAATTAAGATGTTCTTTATTTTTTACAAAAAACTATAAATTATAAATATTTGAGTTACAGCTCAATATCACTATACACCTGAAATTATAATTTTACTATGTGTTCTCAAATTTGTATTTATTCCACACCAAAAGCACAAGCAATTAAAAAAATACAAATTTGACTTCATCCAATTTAAAAGCTTTTGTACCTCAAAAGATACTATGAAGAGTGAAAAGACAACCCACGGGATGGAAGACAATATATGCAAATCCCATCTCTGACAATGGTCTAGTAGTCCGAATATAAAGAATTCTTACAACTCGATAATACAAATACTCAATTAAAAAATGGACAAAGGATCTGAACAGACATTTTCCCAAAATTATACAAATGGCCGACAAGCAGTGAAAAAAATGTTCATTAGTCATCAGAGAAATGCAAATCAAAACCATAGTGAGGTACCACTTTACAGCCACGACAATGGCTAAAAAAGACAGATAATGTGCTTAAGATGTGGTGAAACTGGAACCTTCATACACTGTTGGTGAGAATGTAAAATGGTACAGCAACTTTGGAAAATAGTCTGGCAGTTCCTCAAAAGGTTAAACAGTTACCACATGATCCCACGATTCTTCTCCTAGCATGTATACATAGTCGCTCCTCACTTAATGACATGGCTCAGAGTAATAGATCAATAAATGGTAGCTATTTTTCTTATTACTTAAATGTGATACCTACAGTTTTATTAAAACAATATCCAGCACTTAAAATTTGTCAATTCAGAGGACAACTCATACTTTCCTAGCAAAGTTTACTTTTTCATAGTATAATAATATAAAAATATAAAAACAGCTCACAGAGAAAATATGGAAACCCAAAAAAAGAGAAATAAAACCTACCATAATCCAACAACTCCCAGAACTTCTGTTAAATTACTGAACACTTAAAAAGTTATTTGTAGTTTGAAGATGTGCTTTTTACTTCTGTTTTGTTTTGTTTCGTGGGGGTCGTGGGGGGGGGAGTTTTCATACTGGAAGGTTTTAAACTATTAGAAAAATGAGATTTGAGGGTTATCTGTAAAGTTCAACCTCATTTTCACCCATATTCATCACTAAAGATCTGAAATGCATTTATAATTTGAGAACTGCAAATAAACAAACTGGTCTTCTCCATACTTGCCTCCTTAGAAATTACTCATTTTTAGGAAACATCTATTATACAGAAAGGAAAGGAAACAAACAAAAACAAATATCTAAGGAGTTAGATGATTTAAGGATACACATTACGGCCTTATTTAGAGGGGGGAAAAATTACCCAATAAATGGCCTTTATCCCTGGAAGTTGCTACTGTGGGGGTCTGGGGATCTTCGGGTAAGGAGAAAAATTATCCAGTTTAAACAAAATAACAGAAATGTTCAGCCTAACAAATTACCTGAATTCATCACTTGTAGTGGGGAAAAATAAATGGCATAAGCAATGTCTGGAACAGAATACAAACAGGAAATACTTTAAATGGCTAAAATTGCAAATACAGATTAACAGGGTATGAAATTAAATACTGGGCAATGCACCTGTTAAAGGAAAAGAGGAACAGACTATGAAGTCTTAAGACTTCAGTGTTAAACACTACTTCCTGCTCTGGTTTAATTCAAATCGCACAGTACTTAATATAAGTAGGTGAACTACTTAATCTCTCTAACTCAGTTTCTTCTTCTGTAAAATGGACAGACCACAGCTGTGCTGCAGGTCTCAAAACAATGTGCACCGACATTTTTATAACTCTAAAATGCTGTACAAATCAGATCACCCCTTTTCTTCTTCGTGGAATTTATTTCATAGCTGGGAATAAGTTATTTCAGGTATACTGATACTGAAAATGTGTAAGCATGGGTAAACAATTCAGGTAAAAACAACTGTGGAAGTTTAGTTGAAAACAGACGACTCTGAAGCAAGAGACTGAAACTGACATACACAGGTAGACAAAAATGCAGAAACAGAAAGACAGGACTCAAACTACAAGAAAACATGTTCACATAAACACATTTTCAATAACAAAGTAATGCCACCGGTATTAACTGTCAACCACTTGAGTACCAAGCAATGACATCTGTCCAAATCCATCTACCAGCACATCCTAGTTTAATGTGTGTGCTTAAATCAAAGCTCTTGCACACTGCCACCAAACAAGATACACTTTTTAAAAAAGGTTTAACAACTTGCCAAATATATTGGCATAACTGGCCTTTTTAATTGCTAAACAAACATGTAACGTAGTTGAGACAATCAAGTGAACGTTCAGCCTCCTTCAAAAATAAGATCCAGGAATTTTACACTCTATCAACTTGATGTCTAAAGCAGATCACAAATCTCTATTGGATGTTATTTACAGTTGTTATCGAACGATTCCGGAAAAGAGAATTAATTCTTTCAAATGGTGAGGGCTTTCTACACTGTTCAATTCCTAAGCTAAATTAACGAGGATTTACTACCATGGAAGTTCAAAATAAAAGGAGAGAATGTCTCGATTGGACTTATTACGCGGTACTAACAACCAGGAACTTTCAAGTACCAAGAACCAACCGGTCCTAACGCCTGTGGCCGCCAGACCGCACTGCCTTCCCCAGGACGCCCTCCCCAGGACGCCGGCGCAGTGCACGCCGGCTTCCCGCGCTGGGAGGGCTAGCGTGGGAGGGTCGGGAGCCCCCCTGGCCAGGCCGGGGACCCACTGCGTCCAGTCACCGCGGTCCCCGCCCGCCGTCCGACCTCCCGGCCTCCCGGTCCGCGCCGCCTGCCGCGCTCACCGCGTTCTTCTTCTGCACCATCTTGTCCATTTTCTTTGCAATGCGGACTACCTCGTCCTCCATGGCTCCGACAGGTCTTCGCCGCGCCCAGCCCTTTTGGGACAGGAGTGGGCGAAGCTGGGGAAGAAGCGACAGCTGGACGCGAGCTCAAGCGCTCGGCGTGCCCAGCACAGCAGGCCTGACCTGATATCTTCTTCACAAACCAAGCCGGCGGTGGCGGCGGCGGCGGCGGTGACTCCTCCCCCGCAGGCAGCACCAATAGAGCTCCGAACGCACTGTGCAGACGCTACTAAACGAAAGCAGATCGTTGGGAAGAGGCGAGCCTAGGCGCCAGCCAGGCGGGCATGGCTCGGCGCTGTCAATGGGGCGACCAGTAAGCCCCGCAGCAGTGTTACCCACCAAGACAGTCCTAAAATACCATAATAAGGAGGCCGACTTTTGCCTGGCATTTGCCTCTGGCCCCGCCTCCACGCAGAGTAGAATTTCACCCCTGTGCCTAGGTTGCCAGGGACAGCTTGGAGGTTTAGAACCCACGAAACTCTGAACTGAGGTGGGTTTGGAGAATGGAACGGAACGTTGGCGGTTTTTAAAGTCGGTGGGAACCCTAGCATTTTCTCCGTGGAAGCCGGCAACCTGGAAAAAAAGACTTCCTCATTCCACTAAATATCTCACTATAATATGGATTTCATCGGTTTAAGCTTTCTTTTTAATTCAAATCGTTTGTAATTCAGTCTTTAAAGAACCGAAACCTAATCTTGTTTGCTTCCTGACTCAGAATGTTGGACACAGTACTTTGAACGTACATAGTAGCTGAATAATAGTTGACAGAAACGTTCTCATCAAAGAAATTAAGGATCTCTCCTGCTTCTGAAGATTCGTGAGAAAGTTGACATCCTTGAGAGTTATGACTAACAACACAAGGCCAAGACAGAAAATTGAAATAGCTATATTATTAATACTGGAGGATTTCCTTCAATAGGTCTTTGCCCAATTACACCTTTTACTACCACCTCATGCTATGGAAGGTAACCTCACAGGGTGATCTCCTAAATTCCTAACTGGGCGGTGGGTAGTCAAGCCCCAGGCCTATTACTTCTTTTTTTGTTTGTTTGTTTGTTCTTTTGGGCATTTCCCTGGCTGGGAATTGAACCCAAGATGCAGGTTGAGAGCGCTGAAGCCGAGCCACTACACCACCAGGGAACTCCCCCTAGTACTTCTTTAGTAAAAGGTTTTAAGCAAGCCCCCGTCTGTTGTTATGCATCTAAGATAAAAGGAGAGAATGCCTCTATACAGCGGTTCTCAACCTGTGGGTCGTGACCCCTTTGGGGGTCGAACTACCCTTTCACAGGGGTCGCCTAAGACCATCGGAAAACACCTATAAGGTATTTACATTACGATGCATAACAAAATTAGCAAAATTACAGTTATGAACTAGCAACGAAAATAATTTTATGGGGGTCACCACAACATGAGAAACTGTATTAAAAGGTCACGGCATTAGGAAGGTTGAGAACCACTGTGTCTATTAGGTTCCTTACCGGGTACTAACAACCTAGGTTCTAGATTAAACAAGCAAAACCGCACTCAAGAAAACCCAAGATGTTAAGTATCCTGTAATCCTTGCTTCCTCTCACCTTCATGTAATCTTCCTTACATTCCCTCCTTAATCTCAAATGCATAAAAGAAACTGCAAAACCTGGGGAGCATTTGATATCTTGCTTCATGGTAATTAGTAACAATTTTGGCTCACATAAACTCTTATAAAAATTCTCTATAGATTTGGACATTTCTTATGTCGATGCAATGTTTTTCTATGGTAAGATGACAGATATTTTTTTCTACCTTTTGCTCAGTTATTTGGAGGGGTGTGTAATTTGGATCATTTCCTTTTTATGTAATTTATTTTGTTAAATTTTAAAATTATCTTTTTCTTATTGATTCCCAACTAAAATTGTAGTGAGATTATATGATTGGAAAATTGCTGGTTCTAAGATATTGAGACTTTTTAATTTTTATAAATAGTCGAGTGTCCTGGAAAAAATTTTGTATTCTTTTTCCCATAATGACAAATAGAGTTTCTATATAGGACCATTGGCCAGAAATTAATTTTATTGTTCAAGTACTTATATCCAGTTTGGTGTCTGCCTGATACATCAGTTAATGAGTATGTAAAAAAAAATCTCCATTATGATTGTGGATTTATACACATGGATGAAAAGGGGGCTCTGTAATAAATCTGGCAAGTGCAGTAACTGAAAGTAACATCACAGGATGATCTGATCATAAATTTCTAAGTGGGCAGGTCATAGTGGGTAGTCATGCCCCAGACACATAATTCCATTAATAAGTTTTATCTTAAGCACTGTCCATTGTTCTTGTGCATCTAAGTTAACACACCTTTGAAAAGACACTGTAATTCTCTTTTTCAGACCACTTGGAAGTGTAACCACCTTCAAGGGAGCACATAATCTTGTTAACTATCCTCCTTGTAATCCCCTCCTTGCTTTCTCCCTTCTTGTGTAATCTTCCTTACATTCCCTCCTTCATTCCAAACATATAAAAGAAACTGCGAAACTGTCACCTAGAGCATTTGAAATCTCACTTACCAACATGTCATCAGTTTGGCTTAAATAAACTCATAAAAATTATCTATGGGTTTGGACATTTCTTATATCCACATACATTTATTATAATTGTCTCTTTTTGTATTTTTCCAAAGAATTATTTTTTGTGTAGTAAAGTACACATCACATTGTCAAATTACAAAACTAAAACAATTTAATAATGAGTTTAATGTCCTTTATCCAAAGGAAAACAATCCATGGATTAGGGGGTGGGTTATACAGTGCCCCACAAGGAGCTCTATTCTCAGGGATTTGGGGCAAGAGGGAATTTTATAGAGGTTAGAAGAAAAAAATCAGGAAACAGCATGATTGACTAGAGGGGGATATTCTTAGAAGACTAGCAGATCCTATTTTTCTAGGGTAAGGTAAGCTAGCTAAAGCTCATATGGAGTATTGTGCTTGGTGTGTGTGTTAGGTTTCCTTGACAGGTATTTCCCACCAATGCAGGCTGACAGGTTTAGATTTGTGATGGAGGCTAGGCCACCAGGGTGATCTCCTTTTGTGGGTGCTGATATACAAATTAACTTTATCAACATGAAATTCACAATTTTAAACTGGTTTAAAATGTACATTAAGTAGCATTTAATATAATCACAATGTTGTGCAACCATCACTACTATCTAGTTCCTGTAAAAATTAATAAATGTAACCACTTTAAAATGGAGCTATAACTGCAATCCCAGAGGAACTGCCTTGCACATTGTATGCCTCAAATCTTTGGAATGTTAAAACAGGGCATAATAAACTTTGGACTAAGCCTAAAAAAATTTTATGTCCCAAAGAGCTGTTTCAAAGACAAGGAAGCCAATATTATGACTACTGCACTGATGGCTACAGGACTGAAAATTTAAAACATTGTTTAGATTTAGCGTCACCATGTTAGCTTAACTGCACCAACAGAAATGCCTTCTCATTGATGTAATTGTTCCCCTTCCTTTTCTCATAAATATCCTTTGCCTTTGTCTCCTAATCGGAACATTATTTGGGTTTCTGCCTGAATCAGTGATTCCCCCCCAAATTTTTTAAATCTCAAATAAATGCTTGTTGCCTCTTCACTTTGAAAGGCCTTTTATTTCTAGGTAAATGTTCCAAAAAGATTTCCAAAAATTTTCATCACCTCAAAAAAAACCTTATACCTTCTAAGCAATTACTCCTGATTCCCCTCATGCTTGGCAACCACAAATCTGCTTTCTATCTCTATGGACTACAATATTCTGATCATTTCATATAAATGGAATCATACAGTATATGACTTTTTATGACTAGCTCCTTTCACTGAGCATGTTTTCAAGGTTTATCTATGTTGTAGCATGTGTCACTATTTCATTCCCTTCTATAGCTGAATTGTATGGATATACCACATCTTATTTCTTCATCAATTGATGAACACATGGATTGTTTCCATTTACCTTTCACTGTTCCACATTATCATTCTTGTGAATAGTACAGCTATGAATATTTATGTACAAAGTTTTGTGTGAACACCTGCTTTCAATGTACCTTGGAGTGGGTTGCTAGGTGATACGGTAGTTAATTCTGAGGAACTACTGATTTGTTTTCCACAGTAGCTACACCATTTTACATTCCCACCAGAAATGTATTAGGGTTTCAATTTCCCCACATCCTTGCCAACATTTTTTATCCAACTTTAATCCTAACTATTCTAGTAAATGTAAAGTGGTATCTCATTGTGGTTTTAATTTGTATTTCTCTAATGACTAAATGTGTTGAGTATATTATAATGTACTTGGCCATTTGTATATCTGGAGAAATGTCTATTCAAGTTCTTTTCCAATTTTTAACCAGGTTGTCTTTTGGTTGTTGAGTTTTAAAAGTTTTTTATATGTTCTGTATAGTAGATTCTTATCAGATATGATTTGTAAAAATCTTATCAGATACTGTTTCCCATTCTGTCAGTTGGTGATCTTGCAATCCTATTTTATTAAAGTCCAATTTATCTATCTTCTTTTGTTGCTTGTGCTTTAGGTGTTATATCTAAGAAAACATTGCCAAACCCAAGGTCATGAAAATTTACCATTGCCATTTTAACATAATTAAGTCTTCCAGTTTATGAAAATGGAATGTCTATTTATTTAAATGTTTTCTTTCCACAGTATTTGGTGGTTTTCACTGTACAAATCTTTTACCTCCTCACTTAAATTTATTCCTCGGTGTTTTATTCTTTTGAACGCTATTGAAAATAAAATTGTTTTGTTAAATTTCTTTTCAAATTATTCATTGCTAGTGTTTACAAATACAACTTATTTTTGTTATGTTGAGCTTGAATCCCACAAATTTGTGGAGTTTACTAGCTCAAATTGTTTATTTTTAATGAGATCATTTCATCTGGAAAAGTGTTTTACTTCTTCCTTTCCAATTTGAATAAATTTTTTTTTCTTGCTTAATTGATCTGGCTAGAATTTTCAATACAATGTTGAATAGAATAGTAAAAGTCGGAATCACTCTCTCGTTCTTGATCTTAGAGGCCATTGAGTATGATGTTAGCTATGGGGTTTCCATACAGGCCCTTTATCATGTTGAAGAAGTTTTCTTCTACTCCTAGTTTTTTTGTTTTTCTTTTTTATTGTTCAACTTATTGGGGTGACATTGGTTATACTCTTAGTTTTTTGAGTGTTTCTATCATGAATATTTGCTGGATTTGTCAGATGCTTCTCTATCAATTGAGATGATCATGTAACATATTAATATTTCCTTTACTCCGTTAATATGGTAGATTATATTTATTGATTTTTATATATTGAACTACTCTTGCATTCTTAATATAAATCCCACTTGGTTATGGTGTATAATCTTTTTAATATGTTCCTTGATTTTGTTTGCTAGTATTTCCTCAAAGGTTTTTGTATTTATACTAGTAAAGAATATTGGTCTACAGTTGTCTTGGAATGGCTTTGATTTCTCAGTAGTATTGGCCTCATAGAAAGCATAAAGAAGTGTTCCATCCTCTTCCATTTTGAAAGAGTTGAGACCAATGAAGCTATCTGGTCCTTGGCTTTTCTTTGTTGGGAGGTTTTGGTTACACATTCAATTTCTATGGCTGTAGTATTGTTCCCACTTTAATTTCTGATTTTAGTAATTTGAGTTTTTCAGCATAACTGAAGTTTTGTCAATTTTGTTAGTCTTCTCAAAGTAGTAAATTTTGATTCAGTCAATTCTACTGTTCTCATTTTGAATTTTATTTACATCTAATCTTTACTATTTCTTCATTTCTAAAAGCTTTGGATTTTGATTGCTTCTGTTCTTTCGATTATTGAAGGTATAGTTACACTTTCAATGTAAGATATTTCTTTTTTCTAATGTAAGTACTTACAGATATAAATTTGCCGCTGAGTCCTGTATTCACTGAATTCCAAAAGGTTTGATATGTTGGGACAAATGAAAACAAATGTTGTGTTTTTGTTTTCATTTGTGTCAACATATTTTTTAACTTATGATTCTTTTTAGGCCCCGTTTATTGTATAAGAGTATGTTATTTTATTTCCACTGAGCTGTGAATTCTTTTTCCCCATTTTTTATAACTAGCTTTATTCCATTGTTGTTGGACAGAAACTTTGTATAATTTAAAAAATTTTAAATTTATTGAGGTGAATGTTCTATCCTGGAGAATGTAACATGTGGTGAATTTTCTATTCTGGAGAATGTTCGACGTACATTTTGGAAGAAGGTGGATTCTTTTGTTGTTGGGGGAAGTATACTGTCTGTTAGGTCTAGTTGGTTTTTAATTTTTAAGTCCTATGTCCTGTTGATTTTCTGGCTAGTTGTTCTATTACTGAAAGTGGTGTCTAAAGAAATTTCTGATTATTATTGTAGAACTATCCATTTCTCCCTTAAATTATGTCATATATGCTTCATATATATTGGGACTCTATTGTAAGGCACAAATGTTTGTAATTGCCGTGTCTTCTTAATGGACTGACCATTTTGTCAATATATAATGTCCTTTTGCTTTTTTAGCAATTTCTTACTTGAAATCTACTTTGTTTTATATGGAATAGCAACTCCAGCTCTCTTTTGGTTAATATTTGCATAGAACATCTTTTTCCATTCTTTTACTTTCAACCCATTTATGTCTTTGGATCTAAAGTGAGTCTTTTATAGATATATAGTTGTATCTCTTTTTTATCATCCACTCTACTGACCTGCATTTTAATGAATGGTTTAATCCATTTAATTTAAGGTAATTACTGATAAGGACTTTTTTCTGCCATTTTGCTTTTTGTTCTATGTCAAGGCTGGGCAAGACATCTATCGCGTGGTCCACCAGTGGAGCGTCCGACAATTTTTGGGTGACCACCTGAATAATAAAATAGCTAGTGGACTGCAACACTTGGAGAAGTTGCCCTTGCACTGAAAAAGCCTCCCCAGTCCTGTTCAATGTCATATACCTTTGTTATTCCTCAATTCCTCTACTACTGCCGCCTTTTGTGATTGATTTTTTTGTATCATACCATTTTTACTTCATTCTCATTTCCTTTTCTGCATATTTTGAAGTTATTTTCTTAGTAGTTACCCTGAGGATTACAATTAACATTTTAAAATTATAACGATCTAGCTTAAATAATCCCAATTTAGCTTCAGTTGTAATACTTCCTCTGCTCCTATACAATTTTGTCTACTACACTTTATGTGGTTGTTTTCACAAATCTTTACAATGTGTTAGTAACATAGATTCATAATTAATATTTTATATATTTATTTTTAAAATCATGTAGAAAAAAAAAAGGAGTCACAAGTCAAAAATACCATAATACTGGTATTTATATTTACCTATGCTAAGTACCTTTACTGGTTTTATTTTGTCACATGACTTCAAGTTATTACCTAGTGTCCTTTCATTTCAGGCTGAAAGACTCCCTTCAGCATTCTTGTAAGGGCAAGTCTATTAGCATTGAATTTCCTTAGCATTTATCTGTAAATGTCTTTTTATCTCCATTTTTGAAGGATAATTTTGCTTGATACAGAATTATTCTTTGCATTATTTTTCTTTCAGCATTTTAAACTTTTTGCTATGACTTCAGATATATCCAAATGATATTTCCATCTGCTGACTGCAGCATTTGAGTTTACCCTACGAGCTCGAAAAAGCTTTTCCCTCTACTGTGGAGTTTGAGTATATCCCCAGGCATTTGAAACCAGCGCCAGAAGTTCGTGAAACACATACAAGGTCAGACAATTAATTTTGCAAATTCATCCTAGAAAAAGTGCTACATACCACCTTGCTAAATCACTCATCGCCCCAACTTACATCCTTTGCCCCAGGTTCATGTGCCTTTAAATATTTTTTGAACATCCTCCTCCATGTTGAGGCTTCTCCAATCTGAAAAGTTCTGAGTTAGGCAAAATAAAGGAATGGGGAGTTCCCTGGTGGTGTAGTGGCTTAGGGCTTTGGCGCTGGTGCTGTGAGCGTTGCGGCCTGGGTTCGATTCCCGGTCAGGGAACTACCCACATACAAAAAAATAAATAAATAAAATAAAAATAAAAATAAAAATAAAAATAAAGACTGCACCATTTGCATTCCTTCTTCAAGGAGCTACCTGACACACAAACACAACTCTTTGAAAACAAGATTTACTTTCTCCAATATCTGGAACACACATCAGGAGTGTGAACTGCCATCTTCAAGACAATTATTGTGCCTGGACGGGGGAATTAAGCAGAGGTAAGTTAAAAATGGCACAAAGCTTTCCTACTGGGTTTCAGTCAACTTTTTCTTGATTAAGCATTTGCTTGGTTGCTGTAAACATTTGACTGTTTTCCAGAATTTGATAAAGTTGATTTTTGTCAGATTATTGTTGTGCGTGTATGTGTGTGTTTCTGTGGAGGCATAGGCCCTTAGAATATTTCAACTTGTATCATTTCTCCCATTCTGTATTTAAAACAAGTGGACAAAAACAAACAAGCAAAAAACAAAACCAAAAATCTTTTTTTTTTTAATACTCAGTTGACAGAACTGTAAAGATAGCAGAGAAGTAGAGATCCTATGTGCACTTCACCCCGTTTTGCTCAATGCTTACATCTTACACAATTATAGTATAATATCAAAACCAGAAAATAGACACTTATAAGTGTATAGTCCTTTCATTTTATCACGTGTAAACTCACGTAAGTACGATTCCCAGCCAGGGAACTACCACCCCCCCCCTGAAAAAAAAATAAGCAAATTCATGTACCTATCACCATAATCAGGTTACAGAAGTATTCTATCCCTCCAAATATATTCATGATATCTATTTACCATCACATCTACTTCTTCACTCCCACTATTTCTAACCTCTGGTAACCACTAATCTGTTCTCCATCTCTATTAATTTTGTCATTTTTAATTTGAGTTGTTATATGTTCATTGATAGTATTAAAATACAATTGATTTTTGCATGTACTTTGATTTCCATCCACTGTTTCAGCTCTCAAATTAGTGTTACTAGTTTTATGCAATCAATGCTTGTGTAGTTACTCAAATGTTTACTACTGTCTTTGTTTCCCATTCTTTGTGTCTCCTTTCCTCTGGTTCATTTTCCTTCTGAAAGAATGTGTTTTAAGAGTTCTGTCAGTATTCTTTTTCTTATAAACTTCCTTTTAAAAATGGTTTTCTTTTGTCCTCTCATATATTAAACGAGTTTACCCATGTAGGAAGTTCCAAACTACCATTTTTCTCTCCAACTTTGATATTATTCCATTATCTTCTGACCTCTAGTGTTGTTTTCCATGTCTACTCTGGGATTGTTTAAGTAGGTTCTAATGGCTTTTTCTATGGTGTTCTAGATTTTTCTATGGTATTCAGTTTTGTTTTCACCATGAAGTGTCTGTTTTAGAGATTTAGTTTATCCTATTAGTAACTCATTTTGTTTCCTGAATGAGGTTTCTTACCTCCCCCAAAGTCTGGAAAATTTTTAGTTATTTTATCTTCAAATATTACTTTTCATCTGTCTCTCCTGCAACTTGAAGAGAACTTTATATTAGACCTCTTACTTTTCTAGTGTCTTACCCACCCTTTTGCTTGCTGGGATTTTTTCTAAGTATATTCCTCAGAGCTTTCTTTCACACACAATTTCAGACATAATTGTGTCTAATATGCAGTTTCATTCAACCATTTGAATATTTTCCGTATGTCATGTATTAACACAATTCAAAATCTGGAGTATAGTGTTTCAGTTTGGGAATCTGATAGTTCTGGATGATGGTGATAGTTGCACAACAATAGGAATGTAATTAAAGCCACTGAACTTAAAATGATAAATTGTTGTATTTTACCACAATAAAAATATTAGAATTAAAAAAGTATACCCAGGGCAGGCTTCCTCCCCTCCGTTCCTTATTTCCCCATTCATGCTCTATAACCACTTTTATCAGATTCTTCAGTATTCTTCTAGTGTTTTGGGGATCTTTAAATGCAAATTCTGGCCAAGTCAAATATATGATCTTAATTCCTCCACCCTTTTCAGTTTTTTACATTATTTTCCATTGATAATGTATTCTGAATCCTTTCCAAATGAAGACAGTGTATGCTCATTCCTTTTTCATAGCTGTGTAATATTCCACTGGTTTTGATAGTTTATCTTATCTGGTCCACTTTTATTCCACATTGAGTTGTTTCAAGTATTTTACCAATATAAATAATGTTTCTCCATAAGATTTTTCACTTGAGTGGTATTGTTCATTTCTAGAAATTTTCTTTTAAACCTTTATTTTCTGGTACTGTTATTCCTTTTCACTTTATTCTTTTTTTTTTCTGATTAGTTTAACATTCTCATACCATCTATTCTATTTCTTAAAGTTCCTGAGAGTCTAATGATCCTTTTATATTTCGTGTCACCTGGTATTCATCTGTATAAGGCAGGTTTGTACGTATGGTGTGTACTTTGAGGGTGGTGAGCTCACTTTATGGCAGGGCTAAATTTATGCAGCCGAGGTTTTAGTTTCCCTTTTAGTTCTCTCTGGGCACTTGAGATTGCAATTTCTTATGGTAAACTGATTTTTTAAAAATCAGTTTATTCAGCATTTCTGGGTGTTTTGAATTATATGAAAAAGGGGTTTTGTGTGTGTGTGTGTTTAGAAGCATTTAAACTACCTCATAGGGGCAGACAGCAACGTAGTAGACCACAGAGTTAGGCACATCATTTTGAATCTTGGCTCTTAACATAATAGCTCTGTAACCATAAGCAAACAGTGGATTTTTCTAGGTATAAGTTTTCTCTTCTGTAAAACAAAAATAACGTTGATGTGTATATAAGACATACAAAAAAGTGCCTAGGATATGTTATGTACTTAACAAATTCCATTTTAGTAATTTTTATTTTAAAATAAATGGTACATTGTTAGGATGATATAAATATGTTATGTATTTACTTTTAAAAAAGTAGCAACAAGACTGACTGCAATGTAGGCAAAATTCCCAATTACTTATGTATACATAAGACACTTATGTATCAATAGATATTAACAATACCATGTGCTGACCACATCTAATGGTGAACCAAATAGTTTTTTTTTTCCAAAATAGTTTTAAAAGGATGAAATAAAAGATTATCACATGAAATAAGGTGCTGCTGTAAAGGACAAATCTAAAAAAGAGTTGAAGTTGGAGATATTTTGGGACAGAACTCTTACCATTAGGGCTATCCAAAAAGAGAATAAGCAGCCTTATAAAAAGGTGAGCTAGTCACTTTATTCAGAAAAATAAACTGAAGGCCTGCTTAAGAGACAGAACAGAAAGGATTCCTTTACTGGCAAAAGAAAGAAGTCAATAGTGAAATAAAAGGAGAAAATACTATTTGGTAAGTGATTTATGATCCTAATTTTTTTTTCTTTTTCTTTTCTTTTTTCTTTGTATGTGGATAGTTCCCTGGCTGGGAATAGAACCTAGGCCGCAGTGCTGACAGCGCCAGTGAGGAAGCCTTAAGCCACTACACCACCAGGGAACTCCCTATGATACTAATTTTAAAAATCCCATGAATAGTACATAAAAGAGACAAAAGCAAACACCAAATAAAACTTCTTAAATGAATTAGGAACACTGAAAACCAAATTTAAGAATTTTATTTATTTATTTATTTTGGGGGGTTGGTTCCCTCGCCGGGAATTGAACCAGGCCGGGGTGGTGAGAGCATCAAAGCCTAGCCACTACACCACCGGGGAATCCACAAGAATTTTTTTTAGCTTATTAAAACTGAGTAACAAGGGAAGCTTTTCTCACACCAGTTCCATCCCAGGCCAACCTACACCATCAAATTTTTCTCTCCAAATGTATATTCTTGTGATTACATTTTCATTTTCCTCCTTTTCATTCTAGACAGCCATTCTAAGACAAATCCAAATGTTAAAAAAAATTTCAAAAAAGCAGTCACGGAAAAGTCTGAATTAAATTTTATTTCACATTGATAGAAACTGTGAAAAAGATTTATATTTTCCCACTTTACAGCACATTTCAACAAAGTATCTCTTGCTATAAAATAAATCTTGCTGATGTGTGTAAATGAAACAATAGTTTATATTCATCAAGGTAAAGCAAAATGACTTATTAAATGATTGTTTAAAAATTTTAAATCCAGACATAAATATATGGCTTTATTATTAACATTCTATATAGTCCATTGCTAAATTATTTCCATTATCAATTAGCACCCATTTATAAAGATGCATTCCTAACATTGTTTTAATCAGCTGAAATACAGCAGAAAAATTAACAACAGTTCAGAAATATCAAGTGTGTATTTCTGCTACATATTAAACTGGGTGGTAACTATACCATATGTATTGAATTCTGACTTTTCTTTTTTTTCCTTTTTTTTTTTATGTGGGTAGTTCCCTGACTGGGAATCGAACCCAGGCTGAAGCGTTGACAGCGCCGAAGCCTTAGCCACTACTTTACCAGGGAACTCCTGACTTTTCTTTATAGACCATAAATTTGTTTTCAAATAATATTTACCAATCACTAAAAGAATTTGACTATTTAAAATAAAAGAATGGCTACTTTTATGTTTGTACAAAAATGAATTTTTAAAAAAACCATTAAGCTAAAGTGAATATTTCAAATAAATCCACTGGCAGATAAAAGTAAAGCAAATTTTTCTAATGTACTGTTCATTTCCAACAGCAGCTGATTTCAAACATATGTACAAAATAAGTAAACTAACTCTATGCTACAAGAATAATCTTAGAGCAAATCATCTTAGAAATTAGTTTTTTTTAAGATCAGTCTTAAATATTCCAGAACATACTAGAATATGACCTAATTATTCTTTCAGTTAATTACTGAAAAAATATAACCATGGATTTATTCCCTTTCTAGATTGAAGATTCTAATAACTATATAGATCTAACTTTGAACTATAGTATAGTTTAAGAAACAAGTAGTATAGGAAGTTTGAATGATGCTTGTTTTCTTTATTAATATTTAATACATTTTAAATACTATTATGTCTGTGATTCAAAATGTCAAATTACAGCATGTAAGGACATCAGATATCTATAGCAAGGAGGCAATATTTTGTCTGTTACGAAGGATAAAAAGGACAAAAGAACATTTCTTTTCTAGAGAGGAAAAAAGGATATTAATAATTATAACAGGTAAAGAAAAGCCTGATCACCAAAAGAAAATGGCCATTAATTGAAAAGAGCAATATTACTCTTTATTGACACTCAGAAGCATTATCCCTATTATTAGGAATAATGTAATAACACCCATTCTTATTATGTATTATAATCATTAAGCATATATATTTATATTTAAAAATACAGATACTGCATGGTGACTGAGTAATTTTGGAATAAATCCATAGACTAAGTCATAGCATTCATAAATTATTTATATCTTAACTGCTCATTTATACCTGAACAAATTTTCATTAAGCATACTAATAATTTTCAGATGATGTAATAAAAAATCTGGTTGCAGTATTTTATTATTTTGCTGAATTACATTTGGGGGGAAAAAGATAGCTGCTTCATTTATTTTAATACTAATATATTCTGGATCATATTATAAATGTATAGAAACTTAAAAGATCATAAATTTCCCACAAGGAGACATTATTTAGTCTGTCATTGGTGTGTATTTGCAAAACATTTTAACACTGCAAACATTACAAGTTTCAACACAGGGCACAGGAAAAGGTTTATACTCTACTAGAATGATGCTGGTATGTACTTCTACATAGGGCCCCTTAGTGATGTCAATCAACTGGAGGTAGAAGTTTATCAATGAATTGCTTGATATCCATCATTTCCTGTTTGGAATAAAGTGATTTAATAAACAGTTAACAAATCAGAAATTAAATCCCAACTAAAGTACCAGTAACTAAATTGGTAGTGTGTGTAAGTAAGGTGAACCACATTTTTGCTACTATAATAAAATAAGTCAAAACAGAGAAATGAGGCTCCAATAGAAATTTCAGAACATTTCCTATGATTATGATTATTATAGTACATTCCATGATAGCTCCCACCCATTATCTACTCCCACGAAACTAGTCTGCAGTTTGCAATACCTGAACAAACAGAACATGAGAGTGAAGGGGATTAAGGGGGTTTAGAAGTGACAATACCTATACCAAGAAGTCTCAGGAAGTATACAATTACTGTCAACTATATATTTGTGGAAAAGCCCACCTTTTAACATTTTCTCATGAGAATGAAATGCTAAATTCATGGCATAAAATATTTTGTGCCTTTCGTAAGAATTTACATATAACCAACCATTTGAGAGAGAGAGTATGCACCTAAGGGGCCTGGAAAGATATGAAAATGAATATACCAAATATTTTTGTAGAAAAAACTTTTGTAGAAGACTCTTCCTGCATCTGGCTCAGAGTTTTGTCACTTCTCTCAAACACATTTATTTCCTCCGATCACGTGTAGTATTTCAAGGCTTAGCACAGACCCAAAATTAGCAATGCAGAGAATCTGCAAATTTAGTTGCTCAGAAAAGAAAGCCATAGCACAAAATTGGTCTATTTTATAACACCCTAAAGTCCTATAAAGTCTCCTATGACACCACCTCCTACCATTCTACCTCTTGTCACTTCCTGCTTCTAATCATTCAGTCCAGTGTCCTCCAATGTAATCACACTCCAAAGAATAATCTATGGAGCTTTTATTTTAAAAACAACTTCATAAAAAGATGCCTAAATTCAACCCCAAACCCCCAATGTACTGAATCAGAATTGCTGAGTTTGGAGATTGCGCGTCTGTGTCTTTATTAAGCACCAGGATCCTTGTGAGGTAACATCTACATTGAAAACTACTGTTCCTTCAATCCCTCCTGGAGGCTCAAGAGTTCTAGCCCATCTCATTAAGAAGAATCTTTCGACTCTTTTCCCAATTTACCAAAACCTTTCTTAAAAGGTCTGTATATATTGCCTCTACTTCCTCATTTCCCTGTCTACTTCACACAAGCCCCACTGTAGTTTGGGTGTATATCCCCAAATATCCAAGGTCACAGATAACTTACTATTGGATAGTTCTTCCTGGCTTATTTCTCCTGAATCATGGGAAACTATTCCCTCCCACTCAGAAATTCTCTCCTCCTGCACTTTCATTCACCATCTGACTTCTTTCAACTCCCCCAAAGTTCTATCCTATCCCTTGGCTTTTGTTCTCATGATATTCTCCTATGGTAGTTCTTCACTGATCAATATTGGTAATCATTCTACACATCTATTATAGGCTTGAGCTTTAGGCAAGTATTTCTAACATCCCACTCTAATATTATGAGGGCACATCAATTTCAGTATGTTCACTTAACTCAGTATTTTATTTCCTTCCTGTTAGCCTAGAGCCACTCCTTGTACCTACTTTATGAATGGCATCCTGTTAGTCATCTGAGCTAGAAATCTAAGGCCTCTTTGATACTTCCTTCTTTCCTATTCCATAGGATTAATCACTAAATCCTATTGGATTTTGCTTCATTTGTTTCCACGATGTAGATTAGATTACATCTTGCTTTGATAAAAAAATGTCAATGGCTTTCTGCTGTCTAGAGAACAAGTCCATCCGGCACACCACATAAAAGCTTCTAAAATTGGGTCTCTCCTCTGTGTTCTGTGACACCCAGCTTTTCATAAGACTACAGCCCAACTACACAGCTTGCTTTTCCTGTCCTACAGTTCTTTCTCTGCACACTTGCTATCCAAATCCTACCCAGTGTTTAAAATCTCTTTCATCATGATCTCAATGCCTCCTAAAATAAAATTTCTCACTTTCCTTAGTTTTTCAAAGAACTTTAAAAAAACTGCTAATATAACACATATCACATCCTGCTTTCTATAGTTACTTGGATACATATCCTTCTCCTCTATTAAATTTTTAACTTTAATGACTTCCTTTTAAATTTTATTTCTTTTAATTATGTATAATGCTTGCATGTAATACAAAATCAGTGAATGTTTGAATTAAATTGGATAAACTTTGATCTAAGTTTTGCTAACCTATTATTCAGTGTGAATTCATTAATTCCTTTAAACCTCCAAGCAGTCAACTGTTATTTATCTTAAATCATTTGGAAAAAAATTACAAATTATGTTTCTATAACCATTGGTTTCCAATATTTACCTGTTGACTGGAACTGTGCATCAAGCCTTGATAGGTTTTGAAGGTTACATTGATTGGATTTACCAATGTTTTTAGCTTTTCGACAGTAAGAGAACCAAACATTAGGGGGACTAAAGGGTCACAATCTCCATGGCACTGAAGAATAGAAATATCTCTATTAACGCCACTGATAGGACCCTGCGAAAAACCAAACCAAACCAAAACAAAACAAGTATTATTTATTCAAATGTGTACAGCATTATGCCAGGCATTTAAAAATGTAGATAGATCTGCACATACAACATGTTATTACTTACATTATAGGTTATAGTTGGCCACAGAAATAAAATTACTTCCATCCCTATACTCTCCACATCTCCTTATTTAAACTTTTATAGAACATATGATTTGATTACCCTGTCATATATGTTTTCCCAATGAATTGGTTTCTTGAAGCAGAATGTATCTTAATTATTCTTTATATGTTCACATTGTCCTGAAATGAAAGGTATGTTTTAGCTGAACTATGTTCTTCTCAGCTCTTATTTGATTTAAATAAAATGGTTAATAATTAGTACTTACTATGTGCAAGATGCAGTTACTATATAGTGACAAGAAAAAAACCTAGATTTAAAGATGAATTTGAAAATAAAATGTCTACATCTTCCTTGTATACTATATATTGCTTTACACTGTTGAGTACTTAGAAATATTTTATAGCAATTGTTATCACACAGTGAGCATATTAAACATACAAAAACATTATTTCTATGTGTACAAAATACCCCTATTTTTCACACACATATCTTAAAATGTATCAAATATTTTATATATAAGATTTATGATAGAACTTATTTCTTATTCCATTCTATGCAATCCACAATGAAGGCAGTATAATATATCCATAAAGCCTAGTAATACATCATAAAAGTCTAAGAAAATTGTTTTAAAAAAGGATGACCAATGTAAACTATGGGCTTTGGGTGGTAAAGATATGTTAATGTTGGTTCATGAATTGTAACCAATGTACCACTATGCTGCAGGATGTCAGTAGCAGGAGGGCCTCTACATGTAGGGAGATAGTGGGCATATGGGAACTTTCTTCTTTGTCTTTTAAGATGGTTTATTTCACTTAGTATAAGTAAAAGATTAAGATTCATTCTAGTTGTGTATCTGTAGTTCTTTCTTCATAATGCTCAACAGTATTCCATCCTGTGGTTGCAATACTGTTTATTCACCCATTGAATGACGTTTAGGTTGTTTCCAGGTTTTGGCAATTATGAATACAGTTGTAACAAATACATTTTACAGCATTTTGTGTGAACATAAGGTTTAATTTCTCCAAGGTAAATATCCAGGAATAGAGTTGCTGGGGTATTGTCAGTGTATGTTTAGCTTTGAAAGTAACTGCTGAAGATTTTTCTAGAATCTTCATTTTGGTTATATCATTTTGAATTGCCACCAGCAATGTTAAATGTCTCAGTTGCTCTTCATCCTCATGAGCACTTGATATTGTCTGTATTTTTCATATTGGTCATATTGCTAGGTGTGTAGTGATCTCATAATTTTAATTTGCGTTTTCTAAATGGCTAATGATGAGTATTTTCTCAAGTGCATATTATCAGCCCAGGACCTTGGGGGTGGCTACAAAGGAAGCATCAGATATCCAATATGAGCTGAGCACAATTTTTGAAGAAGCCTTCCTTTTTCCATGCTCTATAGTGTCATTTTTGCATAGTATCCATATGTGTGAGTCTATTTCTGAACTATTCACTCTTTATTCATCTGCCCTTTCTTAGGTCAGGACTCCATTGTCTTAACCACTATAGCTTTGTAAGATTACTAGAATATTGTAACACAAGATTCTAATAAAAACTTCAGGGAATTCCCTGGTGGTGTAGTGGCTTAAGGCTTCGGCACTGTAAACGCTGCGACCTGGGTTTGGTTCCCAGCCAGGGAACTACCCACATAAAATAAATAAATAAATAAAATAAAAAATAAATAAATAAAAAACAAATAAATTAAATAAATAAATTAATTAAAACTTCATTCCTTTATATGGATATATAATATCTCACTGTATGGATTGACCAGCTGATGGACCATTGGGGTGTTTGCACATTTTGGTTTTTAAGAATAATACTATTATGAATATTAGTATACAAATTTTTGTGTGGAAATGTTTTCATTTCTCTTTGGTAGATACCTAGGAGTAGAATCACTGGTAATTCATATGGTAACTCTGTGTTTAGCATTTTGAAGAACTACCAGAGTGTTTTCTATAGTGGCTGCACTATTTTACATTCCCACCAGCAGTGTACAAAGATAATTTCTCTTTATCTCTGTAAACACTTGTTATTGTCTGTCTTTTCAATTATAGCCATCTTAGTTGGTGTAAAGTGGTATCCTGCTGTGATTTTGATTTGCATTTCCCTGATGGCTAAAGATGTTGAGCATCTTTTCATATGCTTTACTGGCCATTTGTACCAGGACTGTCTGGAAAAAATCCAGCCATAAATGACTCTATTTTTCATATTACATGGTGCATATAGGAAATTTCTCTACCTTCCACCCAATTCTTCCGTGAACCTAAAACTATTCTAAAACAATAAGGTTTATTAAAAAAATTATTCTCCCCAATGTTATCTGGCATCTTTTATCTCAGTAATTTAATGTTGCTTAATCAAGCTACCTGTGGAAATGAAGCCCGCAGTGGAAGCCAGCAACTAAGTGCAGTGACACCTGCCAGTTTCTGCTGTGTAGTCAGAGCAGTATATAAAGATAAAGCTCCTCCCTGGAAAGACAAACAGGGAAAGTCAATGGAACACATTCTCTGCTAACAGCAACCTAAGAGACTTTTTCTTTTCCAATTTATTGGGATGACATTGATTAATAAAAATTACATAGGTCCCAGGTGTACAATTCTACATTACATCTTCTATGTGTTGTATTATGTGTTCATCACCCAGAGTCAGTTCTCTTTCCATCACCATACATTTGTTTCCCTTTCCCTTCTCCCCCACTCACCCTCCCCGCTTACCCTCAAGTAACTACTGAATTATTGACTGTGTCCATGAGTTTTGTTTGTTTCT